>JAZKLR010000839.1:0-311894 GCA_037103525.1 Ganaspis brasiliensis | reverse complement strand
TTTAAATGTATAAAATGGAAAAAATTATGACTCTTTTTTGTAGTAAATTAAATGGTCTTTAATTTGGTGGGTATGCTTTTTAAAATTCATTTTCATCGAGAAAAGTTAAAATGAAAGATTTAAGTTCATTTTTCATGAACTCCGACCATTTAAAAATTTTCTTATAGTGGCTTAAAAAATAGTTTAAGGATAAGAGATTTCGTATACAAAATGACAGAATAGTAGCTTTTGTAGTTTAAAAGTTATTTATTTTATAATATCTTGTTGTTTTACATTTTTTTTGTGATAAACGTTTTCGATGTATAAGCATCAGCGTTCATGGTAATGTTTAAAAAAAAAATACTAAAGATACGTAATATTTTGAACAAGATTTTGAGCTTATTTAAATTTATATCCGTAAAAGATAAATATTTTAATCTTTTATGAATTAAATTCTTTAATTTATTTATCCTTCAAAGATTAATAATAACATTAATCTTATATACACGGATATAAATTTAAATAAGTTCAAAATATTACGTATATCTTAAGTCTTTTTTTTAAACATTAACATGAACACTGTGGCGAAACATCGAAAACGTTTAACCACAAATTTAAAAAAATTATGTAAAATACCAAGATATTATAAATTAAATAACTATTAAACTACAAAAGCTGCCATTCTGTCATCAAAATCTCCAATCCTTAAACTATTTTTTAAGACATTGTAAAAAAAATATTAAATGGCCTGAGGTCATAAAAAATGAACTTTAATTTTTTATTTGAACTAAACTTTTCTCCATAATTAATTTAATTTTAAAAATCAAACCCACAACATTGAAGACCCTTCAATTTACTACAAAAAAGAGCCATAATTTTTTTTCATTTCATACATTTGAATGGAAAAAACAGTTTTTTTAAAATTATGTTTTTTACGTTACAAATTTTAAAATGTCCGCTTTACGTAGAATGTCCCATATTCTGGGAATTTGTTTTAATTGTAAGGGAGTGGGCCCCAAGATGGACATTTCGTATAAAATTTTTGTTTAAGGTGACAGCGTCTTATGCTTTTTGTCACTTTTGTTGTTTGTATAGACGAAGATTTTGATACACATTTGAAGAAAAAAAACCAGTTGGTTTTTCTTCTACACATACCACATAATTTTGTGTCTAAAAAAAGTTTTGTGACAGTTTTTTCTCAAGTTGGTAAAGTTATTTAAATTTATGATTTAGAATGAGTACTTAACGTTATAATATTCTTTATTTATCGTATAATAATATCCTAAAATGATTTTACTAATTCAGTGTTCGTATATATTTTTTTACTGGGGATTAAAAAATGGTGTCATGTACCCTAAGATGGACAGGCCTCAAATCTCAATGTATTTATTTGCTTATTTTCGATTTTACACTTTTTTCAATAATTTTTTGAGCCAATTAATTAAAATTTTTTATTTTCCACCATAAAATGTGATGTTATCGTTAGAAAAAATGATATATCGATATTTTTCGATATTTTATTACTTTTTACTGTTAAGCTATTAAATTGAAGTTTTTAGAAATGTTATTTCTTGATAAATTCCGTAAAATGATTAAAAATTAGTTTAAGAATTGTTACACGATGTTAATTTTTTATTTACTACAATTTTCAGAGACTTTTAAGAAGGTGTCCATCTTGGGGCCACTTTTTTTTAGACCGACAATTTTAACAATTAGAAAAAACTCTTTAAAAAATGTTTAGGGGAGAGTCGGCCAAAATGGCTATAGTAAAGTTTAGAGCAAAAAAAAAGTATTTAATTATAGTTTTGAAAAATATGAACCATCAAATATTTAGAAAACATCCTTTAAGAATATAATAAGATAGTCATTTTAAGTGTTTATTTCAGAAAAAGTAGAAAAAAGAATTATTTAAATATTGATGTGAAAATTCGCCATTTTGACACACGACTGGGCAAATCGCCTGTGCACAAAAATATGGAAAAATATGAATAAAAGTAAACAATTTTTTTTTATATATTTTCTATAATCAATTATCTTGTTTATATTAAAAAAAGAACTAGCTGTGAATACAAAAATATAATCTTTTTGTCATAAAACTAAAATTTTAATCCAAAGCAGACCGACAAAAAATGGAAATAAAGTCTATAACAAATAAGTAAAGCTTCTACAATTATAAAAAATCATACAAAAGTAAATTAAATACTATAATAAATTACAAAAATACCTGCTCTATTGAAAACTGCGTGAGTTTTAGGAAGAAAACGAAAATTTTGGCATTCAATGCCAAATGTGACAGGTTAATTCGCCATGATTCTTTATAGTCACGTGACAACACGTATCTCTCGTAATCTTATGTATTTTTTCTGCGCATGCGCACTTCTTTTGATTCATCCCGCGCTTATTTAAAATCATGTTTTAAAAATATATTAAAAATGATTCTTCAATGCATAATTATTATAATTATTATTAATATAAATGCAATAATTAATATAATTAATTTGTTAAAACACTGATTTTTTATACAGAAGCAGTAACAACTTGATATTTAGTTTCTACATCAAAATATACGTGTAACCCGAGAGATTTTCCGTATCATACGTATCTTGTTTAGAAGTTTTACAGCATATAGGCAATTTAACTAAGGCAATTTACCCAAAAACACACGATGTAATTAAACTAATTATTTTCATTTTAGAACTCATTTTTATAAATTAAGTCAAAGTGAGTAGATAGCTAAATATTCAAGGATTAATTTTAAAAAAAAATTATGTACGTATGTGAGATAGAAGTGCATGTTTTCTAATCTTTAAAAATGAAAAAATTATCGTTGGAAAGCATCATTTTCACAATTCTTTAATAAATTATTTAATTATAAACTGATAAACATGAAACTTTACAGAAATCATCTTCACCTTAATATACTTCATAATTAAAAACAATTATGATTAATATTTATTTTTGGCCAAGTTATTAACCATTGCCAATTTACCCAATTAGGCATTTTACCCGACTCTCCCCTATGTTCAAAATAAAATTTTATCTCTGTGGCCATAAGTTACCTTATAAATTGTACTTTCATCGGGTATAAAACATTTTAATATATTTTATTTGGTTTGGATTCTACAGCAATAAGACGAAAGGGTGTCCAACTTGGGGCCCTCTCCCCTATAGAGAATAATTAATTAACAAATGGTAAAATCAGTAAATTTCATTCCTGTTGTGAAAGTCGATTTTATTTATTTGTATCATTTGTCCGAACATATTTGAATAGAAGGCAAGAATTTTGTCCACATGCTTAGAACTATTAACTCTATCACGAATTCCGACTATTTTTATTTGCGTTTAGGTGTGTTTCGTTTTCCAGTGTCGAGAAAAACGAAAGGGTTATTGTAGAATGAGTCATTCGAAAGATATCCGTTTCTGTTACTTTAGAAAATAAAACAAAAATGACAGTTATTTTAATTTTTGAAAAAATAAAAATTCCGTTAAATGAAAGTGCGGTTATTTTCAGGTGTTTTGAATTTGGCTCCTAATCAGTGTTAAATATTTCGTAAATTATTTTCAAATTGGTTTAAGCGTCAAATTTGGTATTCTATTCACCGTTGATAGTTAATTGTACCGACAACTTTTGTTACAAAAATAGTCGTACGTTTACCCAATCAAGTGTTCATAATAAAGAGCTACAATATAATATTACGATTTACGCAATCTGTATTTTGCTGACAAGCATAATCATGTATGTAAATTGTTCTACAATAATAGACTCGTTATACAAGAGGTCAAACGCTTTTAAATTATACATACGTCCGTTTGTCAATATCAGTGGAGAATTAATAATCAGATGAAGATTAAAATATCTATTTTAATAGAAAGTCCTATTAATTAAATCATTTTGATTGTCAAGTCATGATTCCATGATTCCAAGTGAAATCAATTATAATTCGAATATTCAATCTTTACTGCTATTTAATAATTAAAAATAATTCTTATTTATTTTGAGTTTTTTTTATTTTATTCATTTCGAAATTTATTATTCTTAAACTTATTCAAAATTATTGAATGTACCCAAATTTTGCTCTCTAAATCTCAATTATTCATAAACTACTAATTTCACAGTAAAAAGTTGTTTAAAATAAGTTTCTGTCTACCAAATATTTTAAAAAAAATTTACTATTAATTGATCAAATTTAACTACTGAATCCAGTAGTTTTGTATTAAAAATTAGTTATTATTTACTAACTGGAATATAGAAAAAAAACTCATTCACTGTTTTATTATTCAATTAGTAATATTTTACTAATTTACTATATCAAAATTTTTAGTTTAAGGAATTTATTTATTTATTTATTTATATAAAGATCTTCAATTTGAACATTTCCTAATTTAAATAACTGTTTGTTTAACTACTTTTAACCCTTTCAAATTAGTATAAAGTGAATTCAATTTTCATTTTCTGCTTATATTTTTTTCACTCTTCAAGTTTAGATAAATTTTATTTGCTAAATATTTTAAAAATTAGATTTTTTAATTTAAATGTTTGTAATTTTAATTATTTCTACTTTGAGCTCGTCAAAATTTGGATCAGGAAAAATATGTAAATTAGTACATTACTTAAAAAATATTTAAATAATAAATTGAAGACAATTTATTCTCAGTATTTTAAATTTAAAGATATTTTTATAGTTTCAATAATTTCTACTTTAAGCGCCTCCAATTTTAATTTTACAAAATTATCAGTTTGTTTTCATTAAAGCTCAGTTCAATTTTTTCATGCTCTTAAACTTAATTTTCAACACTTTTGATTTTCTTTGCTTTAAATTTTTAACACTAATATTTAATTGCGCTCAATTTTAACGCTTTTAAATTTTATTACTTTCAGTTTCAACGCTTCTAAATCTGGTTGCATTCAATTTTCAACGCTTAATTTTAGATGTTTACTGCTCTTAATAAAACTTTAAAAATTCTATTTTAAATCTTTTCAAATTAGAGTCTAGGTCAATTTAATTGAGATTAATTACAAATTAGCAATAATTGAATAAAATTAAGATTAAATAAGACAAAAAGATATGATAAAAAATAGAAGAGAATAAAATTATAAGATTGACTTGTAATGTTAAATTTCGAAAGATTAAAAAAGATATTAAAATAGACATCAAGTGGTAAACATTGCAATTAGACGTTGTTCCAGAGTGTTGAAGATGTAAAAGATTAAACATCTCATTTATGAAGAAAAATATTATACTTGAATCCTGATATGATAATGTCTAATTAAAAAAGAAGAAGAAAAAAAAAGGAGATAATGAGCGATTTGTGAGAAGTAAATTAACTATCAAGACTGAAGTGAATAACGCGCTTTAATCGCGTGTAATTTTTCTCCTCACGTCATATTTCATCTTACTTTTCATAAATCTATAAAAGTAAAATGTAAATTTTCAGTTCCGCTACAAAATGCTAGGAAATACATTTTTTTTTTATTATACAGGAGAGAAAATGTGGTTCGCATGACCTCGCATGTAACAATGCCACCGTATCACTATCCCACAAAACCATTGTTCGTCAAGAAATCCAGCAAAAACAATTTATAAATTTTGCACAGAAATTGCGAATTAAATGAAACTTTTTTTTTATGTTTACGCTACTCGTTTATATAAAGTATATTTAGGTATGTAACAGGTTTTTACACCTCTAGTGCAATAAATACATAAATTGGCATAAATAAATAACAATTTTTTTATTTTACAATGTTGCTATAATTAAAAGTTAATTATAACCTAAATCGTTTTAATTAAGTTTTATTTTAACAAAAAACATTATAATTCTTTATTGATACATTTTTTTTATATGTATAATTTGTCAAATCGGATTGAAAAAAATAACTTAATTTAATTGAAATTAAAAAAGTAATTTGCTCACAAATTTTATAAAAGTTTTATATATACCGAATAACTTTTTCATGAGAGGGTTGACAAAAATGCTATTTGAAATATAAATTATATTATAAAGTCAATCATGTGGTCCGATGAACAGTGAAACGAGTCTAATCCGATTTTCAGAGAAAAAGTCCAATTTCATTAAAACATTGATTTGAAAGCGAGTGGCGAATTCTCAAATCAAACCCCACGTATCCTCAGAGGGAAAAGATATTTATTATTTATACAATTTGATCCCTTTTCTGTCTGTGGTGAAACGAGTGCGTTTATTCGCTCACACGTTATAGAACAAGGAACAAGTACGAAATACATTATTCAACTTGAAGTTGTCAGCTATTGCGTTTTATTGTGTGTTGTTCTTGATTCTCCCGATGTTTCTCCACATTCGCTTTTTATCAAGTTTACTTTTTTCCCCGCGATATATATTGCGCTCTTACTTTTATTTCATTGTTTTTTATCGGATATTTTAGAAAGCTTTCATTTCATCAACTTTGTTACTATACACGTACATACCAGTTTCAATCAATACTAGACTCAAAATTAATAATTTTTATTTATTTAATACAATTTTTTTATTTATTACAATAACAACTGACCTGATGATATTTTAAACAATTATCATTTGGAATATTATGAATAAGGATGGTAACTTTATGCAAGCCGCATAATCGCATAATTTCTTAAATTTGTCTAAAATGAGAAACTATCGTGTTTCTACATATCCCACATCTTTAAAAAGTTGTTTTTCAAGCGCATAATTTTGCATAATTGACGTATATTCGCAACATAATGCTCATATTGCATAATTAACGCATAATTAGACCAAAACGGTCCTGAATTTAGTTTTCGACTATTTTTTTTTTCGATTTTCAGCATTTAACGTTCGTGTTTTGCAGAGTTGGGAAGTCATTCGTATCTCTGTCGTAATTCAAATGTATTTTTACCAGCAAATACGGTCTCTTAAGGGCATGTGATGGATTATGACGTCACTGGTATAGGCAAAATTTGTCCGTAACTTTTCTCTTAAAATATTAAATATTTTTTCATGAAACTTGGTAGAATTACTTAAAATGTCATTATGAAGGTCTCTCAGACACAAATTTGTTTAAATTTAGGCCCAAACTTAATTTTTGGAAATTTTGGAAAAATTGCAAACTTTTTTAAAAATCATTTTTGAGACAAAATTAAAACAAACTCGGGTCTGAAAGACATTCGGAATGACATTTTAAGTCATTCTACCAAGATTCATAAAAAAATATTCAATATTTTAAGAGAAAAGTTACGAACAAATTTTGCATATACAAGTGACGTCATACTCCATCAAATGCCCTTAAGGAACTCTCAAAGTACAGTCTGCTTGCGCATGCGCAGGAGTTCACAGAGTTAGTGACTATTTTCCGCACTCTGTCTCGCACGTGAAAACAAAAACTCGATATCGACCGTTAAAAGTGTGTGGAAAATGTGTAGATCGTGTTATATTTTATAGATTGTTATAGATTAAATACATTTATTTCACAATGTATTATAATACTATTACTATTACATAAAAAAGTTTAAAACAAAGAATAATATTTATATGTGTTGCGTCGTTCTGTTTCAGTTTTACGTTTCTATAATTTCATAAATTTTAAATTAGAATTAAATACACATTCAAATCACCCATGATTGTAATAAACAATTATGAATTGTACGTTTTAATAAAAAGACTGAATTTCTATCTACAGTTTTTTCATAACAATTTAATATTTTTTTTATACTTTATGTCGTTTATTGTTTTTTCGGTATTTTTAGAATTGAAACAGAAACATAGTACACAAATATCTAAATTTTATGAGAATATATTGTATTACTTTTAAATTTATAATGAATAATTATATTTTTTAATTGCATAATTGCCGCATAATTATCATATAATTGTCGCATAATTACCCGGAATTTATGCGCATAATCAGAGTGGTTCAAAACGCATAAAGTTACCATCTCTAATTATGAATCAGTTTAAAATAATTGATTGTTAGTTAAATCTTGGCTGATTTTTTGCTTCAGAAATGGGTGAGAAATAACTTATTATTAGTCAAAAAGTTACTGATTATCAGTAAAAAAATAACTGAAAAAAAATTGTCAAATTGGACTGATTGAGTTAGTTAAAATGGTTGAGAGTACGATCTAAAAATGTTGGGTAGAAAGAAAGTAAAAAATAATAGGTTTTAATAATTTTATGTTCAATTTAGTACCTAATTCTTTATAATTTAAATAAATCCCAAACATCAGTTTCAACAAACTTTAATTTATTCAAACTTTTAAATTACAATTTTTTAAAAATTCCACAGTCAAAAATTAATTACTTTATGTTTCATTTTTACTTTTTTAAAATTTCCTAACATCTATTTTGAATTTAATTTGTATTGGAATTTATTTTAAATAAAAATTTGAATGATGGAATATGAGTTGTATTGGCATATTATCAATTTTTTCCTTCATTGACAATTTTTTTATCATTCTTTGATTTTGTAATGAAATTTTTGATGCAATAATCATGTTTCTATTTCTTTGAAAATTTTATTAAGAACTTTTTGGATTTTTTTTTTCTTGCTTCTAATTTTTGAGTTATATATTTTCTTTTTTTTTACACAAATTATTTCAATTTATTTTAAATAATTTTGTTTTCATACTCTCTAAATTTCTTGGAGTGAGTTTTCACTCCACTAAGAGTGGAAATTGAGCCACTCCAATCAAAGTGAAAGACCTACTCTAAAAGAGTGAACTTTCACTCCAATTTGAGTGGAAATTCGCTCAAAAATTAGAGTGAGAGTTCACTTTTTGCTTGGAGTGAAAAATTCACTCTATAAGAGTGAGATCTCACTCTTTTAGAGTGGGTTTCTCACTCTTGATTGGAGTGGCTCAATTTCCACACTTAGTGGAGTGAGAGCTCACTCCAAGAAATTTAGAGAGTAACGTTTTGAAAAATTTATTTATTTTCCCATTGATTTTTTTTCTTTTTTGATAAAATAAGAGGCGGAGTTCAATTTTTTCTTCATTAATCTGATTTTTTTACATCAGTTTACTTTTTTGTAGATTTATTCAATTTTTTTACATTTTGTCTATTTGTTAGCAAATTTATTTCCTCTTTGATAAAATTTCCAGATTCTATGACTTTAACAATATTTGTTTTTAAAATAGTTTTAAAAATGTGTCTAATGTTTAAAAGTTATATTTTTTATTTTATTAAGTTATTTTTACATTCTGTTTAAATTTTCGTCATTTTGTAAATAATTTCCTAATCTTTTGATTTTTAAAGGAATTTGTCATTTATTTTATATAATTTTTACTTATCTCTTTACATTTTCTTATTTTATTCTATACTGGTTTTTTATTTAGTAATTTATTTTCCACTATTTTTTTTATTTTTAATACTTTTTGTAACATTTTTAAAGTTTGTTGAACATTTTTTGTGTGAAGATTTCTGCATTTTTCTTTATTCCACTAATAATTTCCACTAATAATCCAAACTTAAATTAATCCATTTTTCATTCTATTCAACTTTCAATCGATTCAAATTCCTATTCATTTTAAGAATTTTTTTTAGTTTTATGAAATAAGAAAAGAAATTAAGTTTTCGTACTTATTATGTTTAAGGGCATGTGATGGAGTATGACGTCACTTGTAAAGGCAAAATTTGTCCGTAACTTTTCTCTTAAAATATTGAACATTTTGTCATGAAACTTGGTAGAATTACTTAAAATGTGATTAGGAAGGTCTCTCAGACCCAAGTTTGTTTGAATTTTGGCTCAAAATTGATTTTAAAAAATATTGCAATTTTTCAAAAATTTCCCAAAATTAATTTTGGGCAAAAATTCAAACAAACTCGGGTCTGAGAGACCTTCCTAATGACATTTTAAGTGATTCTACCAAGTTTCATGACAAAATATTCAATATTTTAAGAGAAAAGTTACGGACAAATTTTGCCTATACCAGTGACGTCATAATCCATCACATGCCCTTAAAGATGTTTTTAGTTATTATTGTTACATGTACCTATGAATTTATAAATAAAATATTTTTTATTGTAAAAGTTAATAATTTAATAATATAAGAAGTTATATTGAACTTTTTCAAAATTTTGGCGACAAAATGTTTTGACCTGCAAATCAATAAATGATATATATAATCTATTTATCTTTATTTATAAACTTTTTAAAGTACCCTAAAAGTCACCTGTTTTTATATATGTATTCAGTCCCCTATTTTCCCTAAAATATTCTACATTGTCACAGTGAAGCCTGGATTTGAAACAAATAATTCATATTTATGCTTAATATATTAAAATCTTTTAATTATAAATATATTTATAGATTTATTTTTCATAGTTAGTTTCTGAAGAATATAAAGTTCTTAAAATTGAGAATACATAGGCTTGAATAAATGAAACTGCTAATTCTAGAGTTATTAAAGTTGATTGTATAAAAATTAATAAAATAATTATAATTAAATTCAAAGAGGATGGGTGTTGAAAAATAAAAAATGTGACAGCACGGTAAAATTTAGGAGATTGGCAATTATGACGCTTTTATAGTGATTTATACAAAAAAATTCGTAAAATTCTTTTTATTTAATAGTAGTTCACTTTTCGTTAATTCATTAGTAGTAAACCACTAATTCAGATTTAGAGAGTACCTACTTGGACTAAGTTGATCTAGGTGATATGCATCTAAAATATGTAACAAAAGATATTTATCGATCTAACAACTTGTTTTCCTAAAGAATATAGTGAAGAAACGATTAGTCATTAACAATGAAATAAAAAAAAAACCAAACTGACAAAGCCTGTCTAAAGCTACAAAGACCTATATAAAAGAAATCATATCGATCTTCCTCTTAAACTGAGAAAGAAATAAATCTCAAGTTTTGCAAAGCTTAGTAATGAAAAATAATGCTCAATTAAGATTCCGTTTACCGTATAGTCGTGTCCTAATTAATGTACGAGTGCAAGATTGTAAGCTGCGCCGTTTAGCCAATAGCCTCTTCGACATTCCCAGGCCTTGCAAGTTACATCTTGTTTGTAAGTTCATGAGAGAATATGCCGTTCATTACCAAGTTAGAGCCACTGCACGTAGCCATTATCCTCTATCTCTCTATAATCTAGTCGCGAGCGTAAAGCGTCGAGAAACACTCGTTGATTTTCAATTCGATGCTGAAATTATTTTTAATTGCCCATGCAGGTGCACTCACAGGGATCAAGATGTGTTGAGACATTCCTCGCTATCGTCTTAACACGGTATACAATGGAAGGAATTTTTCAAAGATGAATAGCGATGCTTACCTTTTTTTATACCAGTTTCTCCTTTAACGATACCTGCAATTTTCAATCTTTTCACTATATAGACTCACACTTTCATTCCATTTTCTTCGAGAACGTTTATTCACAGTAGAATCGACTTTCGTCTAATTGACGCTTAAAGTAACACACAATAAGCCAATTTTCTTTACTCAATTACTTGAGAACAAATTCAGTTTAGTAATTGATCTGTTTAGGCTTCAAGTTATAATAAAAAGGATGTATACTTAAAAAATATTTATTATCATTTCTCTATTTTAAGGATAATCAATTTATTGATATAACCTGAAACTAGAAAATGGTTTTTTACGTAAAATAAAAATATTATTAAAATTGAATTCACACCAATTATCAAAGACACAGCTTGTGCATTTTTAAAAAAACAACTAGGTTGATATAAAATTTGTTATCTGTAATTTGGGGTATTATTCAGTGCTTTTTATTGCTTTAATACTAAATATTCTTTAAAAAATAGGAGAAAATAGGTCAGGAAGAAGTCAGGGAATTTTGTTTTGGAGATTAGGTGGACACCCTATATTGGTTGGATTTTGTTAAAACTTTTTTTGTTCAAAGAATATATAATAAAGAACTTTTATTTGTTTAATAATGTTTTAACAAAATATTATTAACAAAATCCGACGAAAAAATTTGTAGAGAATGTTTCAAAAATCAAAATTAGCTATTATTTGTTAAAACTATGAAAATTACTATTGTTGACAAACTTCTATAAGAAAAAAACACATTTTCTGAGAAATGTAAAACTAGGTCTTTTAAAATTAAGTGAATTTAATTTTAATAATATTTTTATTTTACGTGAAAAACTATTTTTTAGTTTAAAGTTATGTCAATGGGTCGAATATCCTTAACCAAGGAGATATATAATACAATAATGTAAAAAATTGATTATAGCTTTTCTTTAATCTCAAAATTGTTTTAAAATTTAATTTTTAATTCCAGCCAACCTTCTGGAATGAAAGTCCAATTATTGGTGAAGTTCATTGACGCTTAATCGAGCGGTAATTATTAAACGTCACCGCGCAATATCAGCTCTGATCCTTGTTTAGCAGCCGCTAGCTCCATAATCGCAGAACCTGCGACTCGTTCGGAATGTTGTAATATCAATCATCCCAAGGCTTCCAAGAAGCTTATTCTTATTATTCTATATTGACGGAAAATATTTACTGAAAAGAGTTTTCATTATACAAATGTCGTGGAAATTGTTAATGAAGTAAATTTTTAATTTTAAAAATCGTACTACTTGTAAATCTGACAGAATGGAAGAATGATTATTATCAGTGGGAACCTCTCGTCGTAGCCTTGGACTTGACTCCAAGGAATGCTGCGTACAGTGACCTCGTACACTCACTCCTTTTTGTACCCACCTGAGGCGTCGTCCATTACACATTTTCAGACCCATCAACCGAAAATTTAAACAAGCCTTTTACACGGAGAAAAGGATTTCGTTAAATCAAGCAAATTTTCAACACGTTAAAAATGTTTTAAATTCCACAAAATGTTTGTGTTATAGCTGTTTTGTACTTGAATTCTCTGAATATTGGTACATCAAATAATTTCTGATACCGTGAAAGAAATTTTTGGCACAAATCAATTGCTGTTACAGGTGATAGAACACTGAAAAAACGTTATTCTTTATTTTAGAATTATTCTTGGTGCCTATTTAAGAATAAAATATCTTCTATTAAGCATATAATATTCTTAAAATAAGAAGCATATTAGAAGCATATGTCCCACGTGGAATTATGCGTTTATCATAACTTTATCGTAATTAAAAACACAAAAGAATATTATGTTTAATTTTTAAAATGCATGAGCGCTGATGATAATCTTGAACTTTATACTCGTTTTTCTCAAAACTAGGGTTTTGACACTTCCAACTTTGAATGCTTGTAACTTTTTGGATTTTTCATCTAAAAGGTTCCAAGACCTCTCAAAATGTTCAAAATTTAATGAAGATTATGGTCATGTCCAAGGTGGGCCCTTTTCATAAGATTGTGTTAATTTCAAATTGCAATTAAACCAAAAAACATAAAAATTCAAAATGACTTAGTTTGGAATTCGAGTGCATTATTAAGCATTAAGGGGTAAGGCCACTGTAAACGCGAAAAAAACACGTTTTTTCAAGAATTTTTTTTTAATGGAAGGAAAGGGAATACAATTATAATGATTTGGGAAGTTTTTATCTACATATTGAAGTAAAAAATGACAAATTTTCAATAAAAAATATTTCAAAATGGCGGCACCGGAGCCATTTTTGTAATACATGTTTTCTTGGTGGAGCTCCGCGGCAAGCAGCACACAGGGTGCAAAATTTATTCCAGAACAAAATAAATTTTTTTTTCCTAATCTACATGAGAATAGCTAGAGAATGACGTACGGATTTTAAAAAATATTGATTTTTGTGAAATTTGGAAGCATTTGAAAAAAAACCCATTTTTGGACCAAAAAAAACCGCACTTAATTGCTTATAACAATTGCTTGAATTAAGTTATCGAAAATCCCGTACGTCATTCTCTTTGAAATGTTATTATAAAGATGTAGGAAAAACCCCGATTAAAAATATTGAAAATTGTTTGAGTTGTGCTGCTTGCCAATTTCAAAAGCCGTGTTTTGAGAAAAACGCGTTGGTGTTACACCACTAAAGACGGATAAAATTGTTAGCACATTTTTCGATTTTTTTTTTGTGGAAAGAAAATTAAGAGAATAATAATATTATAGAATATTATTAGGTATATCGTAAAGTGAACAAAATCAATAATTTGGATTGAAAAATATTTCAAAATGGCGGCGATGGAGACATTCTCTTAAAGCATGTTTTGCACGAGGCGCTTCGTGTACCCAAAATAGTTGTTGAAAAGTTTAATCTGAAACAAAAACAGGTTCCAAACTTTTTTCCCTGTGTTCTAGAAGGTTCAAAGAATTTTTTTAGCTAATAAAAAAAAAATTAATTTTTTAAAGCATCGACAGTGGCCTTACCCCTTAATCTATGATTATGAATGTTACTTTCGGTTTGCATATGAAGTAATATTTCATTAAATCAAAAAATACGTATTAAGGAAATTTGTTCTTATACACTTGAATAAATTGTTGATCTTTTCCTTCATGTAAAAGTTTTCGAAACATTCTTGAGAATCTTCCAAAAGATTAGCCTGTAAAGATTCTCAATTACCTAAAGTATGTTTAAAATTAAACTATTATTAATTATAACTATTATTTATTTGTACTTATTTCATAATACCTAATTATTATCACATTATTATTATCTTTAAAAATAATTCATAGTCGCACCATTTGCTTTTAAAATCCAAACATTGAAAAATGGAATTAATATCATTAAATCAATTTTTTAAAAGCAAGTTCCGTGTTCTGGTGATGTAAACATCGATTTTACAAGTCTTTCGGGAATTTTACAGGAAGTTTTCGAGAACTTTTTTACATTAGTTTGATAATTGTGGAATTCCTGCAATTCTAAACTTAAGTTACTATTCATTATTTAATGCAATTTAAAAGATAAAAAACACTTTTTATTTTTAAATTTTAAAAAAATGATTCTGATTTTTGAAAATTCATAATATTTTAATTCTCTAGTCATTTTTTAATTTAATTATTTATTATAAATAAAATATGTACAAAATAACCTAAAATCATACTGAACGACTCTCTAAATCTGAATTAGTGGTTTTCTACTAATGAATTAGCGAAAAGTGAGCTACTATTAAAATAGTGAGAATTTTACTAATTCTTAGTAGAAAACTACTAAGAATTAGTAGAAAAACTACTAATTTTCTAGTAGAAAACTACTAATTAAATTAGTAAAAAAATCTACTTTTTTTAAAAGTAAAGTTTCATTATTTCAATTAGTAGTTTTCTACTAAGAATTAGAAGTTTTCTACTAAGAATTAGTAGTTTTCTACTATATGAATTAGAGAAAAATGAGCCATGAATTTGACTAATTCATAGTAGAAAACTACTAATTCTTAGTAGAAAACTACTAATTCAGATTTAGGGAGGAGACAATTTTAGTGAAATATAAGTTCTACACGGAAAGAAAATTAATTATAAATTTTATTAAAATGCTTTATAATTTAGGGAAAAAGTGCCAGAGAGCAAAATTTTCACACAAGGATTTTTAAGCTTTAGAGAAATCATTCGAATCACTGCTAAGTGATTTTAAAGTTAAATATAGTCTGTAGCAAATTTAATATAATTTTTTTAAATTTTAAAATTATCAATCTGAAATTTTCTCTTTTTGTAAAAAAAAAAATTGCAAAACACTTTTATAAAATTTATAATTAATTTTTTTCCGTGTATATAGGCCTATTATAATTTGAAGACAAAATGCTGTGATGTGCAATTTTGATGTCAAAAATACTAATCATTTCAAAAATATCAAAACACGTTTATCAAATTTTAATTAAACTATACCAATATTCATATAATTTTTGTTAAAGAATAGTATTTTTTATCTTTAAATTTTTTTGTTGCATTTTGTCCTTAAATTGCAAAGTACTTTTATAAAATCGAACATAAAATTTAATTTACTCTCTATTAATTACTAGTAACCGATTTTTTGCTAATACATTAATAGAAAATCACTAATTCAGACTTGGAGATTTTATTATTATTATATTTATATTATTATATTAATTACTGGTTTTTTTCTAATTGAAATAGGAAAAACTCGTTTCCTCTGTTCTACTAAATTAGTTATTTTTTACTAATTCAGATTTATCGAGTTTAGAATTCTAGTTAATCTAGCCAGATTGTTTTTTTAGTGTTTAATTTAATAGGAACATTTTTTAAAATGGAATATAAATTTTACAAAAATAAATAAAATCACCTCATGTCGGAGAGAAGATTTATGTTGATTAATGCTCTTTTTTTTATCTGAATCTTTGAGAAAATCAGTACCTCTGCTTTGCAGTTATAGCTACAGAATGCAATTCCGGCATTTATTCACAATCCGGTATATCGCATGTCTTCGAGAAAAATCTGCCTGTCATTCGTATGTATTTGTTACAGGTTCATGAATTTTTTTGCAATTATTGTGTTACTCAATATATTATGAAATTACAAAATGTTTATCTAATGAGTTGTAAAATTAGCTTGTCTTGTGTATTATTTATTTATTTCATTACTATCTTTTTTTTTTTTTTTTCTAATCTCTTCTTAAATTTATTTAACCACTATTTATAAGTTTTTTATCTTTTGTTCTATTTAATCACTCATTTAAATTCAAGTAAGTAATTTTGAATTTATTTATGCTATCATTGACATTTATTTCTTTTCTGTTTTTCTTATTATTCACCTTTTTTAGTTTTTTTATAGGTTTCTTCATTCATCTTTAATTAATTTATTTTTGGATTTATGTATAATTGTTCTGTATAGGTTATTTTCTTTTGAATCTACTTGTTTCATTTGTTTTTATAAAATGTATTTACTTTTGGATTTACTTATTCACTTGTAAAAAAATTTCCTTAATTTTGAATTTAACTGTTAACTTTTTTTAAAAAATTATATTTTGGGACTTACTCTCTAAATTTGAATTAGTGATTTTCTACTAATGAATTAGCGAGAAATCGGTTTTTATTAAATAGTAAAAACTTTTACTATTTTTTAGTAGAAAACTACTAATTGATATTATGAATTAGTAGTTATTCAACTATCAAATTAGTATCGTTTTCTACTAATAAATAGTCATTTTCTACTAAAAAATAGTGAAAAATTCCACTTTTTAATAGTAACCGATTTCTCGCTAATCTATTATAATTTTAAACAAATTTAACAAATATAAAATATTATAATAATATAAACAAATATTAAATAAATTTTTAAAAAGATACTCTCTAAATCTGAATTAGTGATTCAGAGAAAAATCACTAATTCTAAATTAGTGATTTTTTATTATTGTAGAAAAATCACTAATTCAGATTGAGAGGGTATCTTTTTAAAAATTTGTCTAATTCTTGATTTAATTATTACGTTGATTCAAATTTACCTACTCGTTTAGTGATGTAAATGAAATATTCTTATTTTTATAAACAAACTTTTTAATTTTCGAATTCTTGAAATCATTTTCTGTATTAAAACTCGAAATTATTTTTTGTAATCATAAATTTATTGAAATCTACGATTTTTATATATGCATTATATACTATATGACAATATATAAGTGGAAAGAAAGAGCTACTGATACTTTTATTACGCTTTTTATCGCACAGTAAATACTTTATATTTATTACAATATCACTGTAAAAACAAGTGTCTTATTTTAAGACACATGTTAAAGAATATATATATATTTATTTATATTTTTGTTTAAATTCTATTTATATTTTCTTACTTTTAGTAAATTACTTTTAATTTCTCTTTTGTTGTTTAAAAGAAAATAAACCTTTTATTTAGACGATTTTTTACTTCTAAATATGAAAAACTACATTAATTACATATAATTAATTAATGTAATAAAAGGTTGTAATAATTCGATAATGATCTAATAAATGATTGCAATATAGCGAATGGTGTAATAACCGTTTATGGTAATGATAATAATAATTTGTAATATGCTTACGATAATAACAAAAATAATAATAATATTAATATACTTGTAAGAAAATGTGTCAATAATAATAACATTAGTAATAAAGGTAACAAATATTTCACGAAAATAAAGCACTCTAAAAACACAATTCACCATATTTCTTGACTAATAATAATTTTAGTTGAGAAAATGTGAATATAATTTGTTTCTTGCAATTTTATTTGATTTTTATTACTTCGTCTGGGGTACATAAATCCTGTCCATTATATGACAAACGCGAAACTTGACTTGTATTGACGCCATTATACTTTTGTTGTCGTTTATTTATAGCACGATGACTTTATCGAGCCAATGAGCCAATAAATATTGGCAATCATCGCTGTCATCTCTTTCTCTTTTTCTCTCTTTGTTTTACCATTCACGCCTCCTCTCTCTCTCTCTCTCCCTCTCTCACTCCTATTCTCCCGCTTACATAAACCTCAATTTTTTTTTTTAACAAATACGTGTATATCTGTATATTGAAAAGTTTAAACATCTGTCTGCCGTTTAGACAGATTTTAAATTAAGTTTAAAAATATTCTACAAACGTCACTACACTTGAATCAAGGACACTTTATGCCTTTTTTTTAACTTGAACAAGAGTTTAAGAAAAATATTTTTTTTGATTTTACAAATTTTGTAAGAACAAAAATTGAATATAAGTGAATGAAGATAATAATTGACAATGGCATTTGAGGATTAGATGATTAAAATTTAATTGAGAATATTATATCTGCGTGAAATGAGAGGGCCTGGATAATTCTTGAGTTATGAATGTCGGTTTAAAATAGAATATGTAAGCTAACATTTCAACTTGAGAAAGAGAAGATGTTACAGGACTAGAATCTCACCTGAGGAATCGTTGAGAATGATAATCAGCGCTGCACCTAGTTTCGCTTCGAGGCATATAAACATTGGATTCTTTCAGGGAAAGGGTACACCTTTGTCTTTGCGATGGGAAAAAATTACAATGTTGTAATTTTGCAATTGACAGGCTTCACATGAGAATATTTCTAATCGTTCAATGAATGTCGATTTTCATTTGTAACTTATATCAATTATTTAATGATTATTATTATCGTCTCCATTATTACTATAATTATGATGATACACTGCAAAAACTGCTGTCTTCTAAGTGTCTTATTTTAAGACACAAGACATTAATAAAGCGTCTTATGATTATTTCAAGCTATTTCATTGGTTAATAATTTTGAATGATGCTTTCTCATTGGTTTAAAATTAAGACACCTTAAAACGTCTTAAAAGTGAGGACAAAAATGTCTTAAAATAAGACACTTGTTTTTACAGTGTAGTAATTATTATCGTTATTACTTTTTTTTTTTATTAAACAAGCTTAGGAGAAAAAATGCAATTATACCAATTATCGCATGGGACTTGAAAACACTGAAAACTTTTTTGCCATATGAAATAAAAATTTTACTACTAAGAATTTTGTAAAAAATTACTAATTTACTCAATCAAAGTGATTCTGAAGTTTTGTTTTAAAAAAAATTATAGATTTCTGTCTATTAAATATTTAAGTAGTTTTTTTACTATTGATAAGTGACTCTCTAAATCTGAATTAGTAGTTTTCTACTATGAGTTAGTGAAAAGTGAGCCAAGAATTTTACTAATTTTTTAGTAGAAAATTACTAATTCTTAATAGAAAACTACTAATTGAAATAGTGAAACTTTACTTTTCAAAAAAGTAGACTTTTTTACTAATTTAATTAGTATATTTCTACTACAAGATTAGTAGTTTTCTACTAAGCATTAGTAAAATTCTTACTATTTTAATAGTAGCTCACTTTTTGCTAATTCATTAGTAGAAAACCACTAATTCAGATTTAGAGAGTATATAATATTATATAAGATGAAGAAGAAAGAAATATATATACTTGCGAGTAACAAATTACTATTTTGATAATTTGAATTTATCACTTGGTGAAAATTTTTTCATAAGTAGGATGAATTAATCAATCACTCCAAGTCAATAAAAAACCACTTTTTTTAACGTTTCGACAGTTTATACTGTCCTCTTCAGAAACTAGAAATTTATTAACAATTTTGTACATTAAATTTATAACAAAAACTTTTTGAAATTTACAAAACAATTTATACAAATAAACAATAAAAATATATTTACATATTTCACATGAAAATGTCATCTAAATAAATTTTAATATTGACATGTTTTTTTCGGTAAATATATTTTTATTGTTTATTTGTATAAATTGTTTTGTAAATTTCAAAAAGTTTTTGTTATAAATTTAATGTACAAAATTGTTAATAAATTTCTAGTTTCTGAAGAGGACAGTATAAACTGTCGAAACGTTAAAAAAAGTGGTTTTTTATTGACTTGGAGTGATTGATTAATTCATTCTACTTATGAAAAAATTACTATTTTGTTTATCAAACAAGAATCTTATTAGTTAAATTACTAATTTATTAGTCAAAAAATAAATTTTGATAGACAAACATACCACTCTCTAAATCTGAATAAGTGGTTTTCTACTAATAAATTAGCAAAAAGTAAGCTTCTATTAAAGAGTAAGAATTTTAGTAATTTTTTTCGTAGAAAACTACTAATTGGAATAGTAAAAAACTAGTAAATAAACTATTGGAACACAATTATTTGAAATAGTAAAGTTTCACTATTTTAATGTTAGTTAATTGTTAAATATTGAATTAAAAACAAAATTAGTAGTTTTCTATACTAAAAAATTAGTAAAATTCTTTCTATTTAATAGTAGTTTACTTTTCACTGATTAATGAGTAGAAAACCACTAATTCAAATTTAGAGAGCAACTTATGAGCCAAATTTAACTTAATTAGTTAAAATACTAATTCATAGTTCATTTACTGGGCTAAAATTACTAAAAAAAAGTCATTATTTTCAGAAAGAGAACTTTTTAGCAAAATAAATAATTAATAATAATTTTTTAAAATAAAAACCCATATGTATATAGATACTTTTTAGATAAAACTACTGATTATTATTACTAATTTTTAATTTGTTAGTAAAATTAGTAAGTTAATAAAATTATACAGTTTTCGACAAATTACTAATTTCTTACAATTTGTCAAATGAGCCAATATAAAATTTTCTTTATCTTCTCTCTAAATCTGAAATTCTGAATTAGTAGTTTTCTACTATGAATTAGTGAAAAGTGAGCCAAAAATGTTTGCTAATTTTTTAGCAGAAAGCTACTAATTTTTAATAGAAAACTCCTAATTTTTTAGTACAAAACTACTAATTGAAATAGTGAAACTTTACTTTTAAAATAAGTAGATTTTTTTACTAATTTAATTAGTAGTTTTCTACTAAAAAATAGTAAAATTCTTACTATTTAATAGTAGCTCACTTTTCACTAATTCATAGTAGAAAACTACTAATTTAGAGAGTTTAGTCAAAATAAAAATGTTGACTACACCCAGAGAAGTGATATATTTGACTCAAAGATATGTTATTTGTGCCAAATAAAAATATATTTGTCTCACAGCCTAGTAACTTTTTTATTTGTTTCAAATAAAAAAATTTATTTGAATCAAATAAAATTATATTTGACACAAATAAAAATTTATTTGGTTCAAATAAAAATTTATTTGAAACAAATAAAAAGTTACTTGGCTGTGAGACAAATATATTATTTCTCTGGGTGTAGTTTATAAATCGGTTATTTGCAGTCAATTTATTAATTTGTGAATCAAATGACTAAATAGTTAGTCAAATTACTACTTTGTTAGTCGATGCACCAATTTATCAATCGATAAATTTTTTAGCTAACTTACTAATTAATTACTTAAATTACTAATTTGTTAGTCAAATGAATGAGTAGAAATTTGTTTATTATATATATATATATATTTCAGACATATTATTAAGCTAATAAAGTCAAAATATTGACTGATATATCGGTTATTGGATTTTTGATCATGAAATTATGAAATTACTAATTTTTAATCAAATTATAGTTTATAATTAAATGTAGTACTTAAAGATTTAACGTGACTTTTTTCATGGACCCTAAAGCCAATGTAACTCTAATAAAATATAATAAACTTTTTTAATCAAATGACTAGTTTTTTGTAAAGTTAATGATTTTCAGTCATATGACAAAAACTTTCTGTCATGTGTAACCAGAAAAAACTGCTGTCACATTTGACAGGAAATTCTAGTAGACATTTTTAACGGCGCAATAATTTAAATGCATTTTAATATATTTTAATTACATTTTTTATTAAATTTCCAGCACTTTCAAATTTTAATGCGTTCAATTTTTAACATATTCAAATTCAAATGCTCTCAATTTCAAATGATTTTGATTGGCCTTATAAATAAAACTACTTAAATCCTTTAATTATAAAACTGTTTTATATAACATTGGCGAGACGTTTTTCGAGCTTTTTCAACTTGCTGCATTTTCCAGAAAATTCTTATCGACATTTGGTTTTAAATAGACCAGTCATATATGTGCAATTCTTGGATGATAAAAACCGCTCAATATTATCGCCTGAATATTTCAGATCCATAGATAAATATCTTTCTCCAGCTCTGAGCTAAAATCAGATTTTTCTTTTTATTGAACGCAGAATTAATTTTACTGTCGGCCATAATCATTTGGAATTTTTTTCACTCACGCTTTAATCGCATTTTACATTTGATGAGTCAATAAGATATATATTTAATCTCACAGTGGATTTTTTTTATGATCAAGTTTGATGGATTAATATAATTATTTGCAATTTTTACTGACAACATTTAAATTGTATTATTACTAAAGTTATTTATTTATTTTTTTTTTATAAATTAGATATGCATTTCTAATTATTTCTAATTTAAAAAATTCTACTTTAAATGCTGATCAACCATTTAATTTAAAAAAACGTGCAATTTGATTTCTTGAAACTTTGGTACAAATTGTAAAACTAAACATTTGTTTCAGAAGACGTGGGCTACAGAAGTGTCGAAATAACGTCCGCCTTTACGCACCTGCCCCAAAAAGGTGAGTCAATTAGTCAAATTTTAAAAATAGATTTAAATCCTGTTTACTTGCCTTAATCTGGAATTTCCCTATAATTTAATATTTGTGAATGTGACGAAAAGTTTCATGTGGTTTAAACCGTTTGAACTATAACACGTGCCACGTACTAAGTATGTTAATCAAATTCAAAAAATACATTTGCATCTAATTGTTTAAAAACTTAATTATAAATGCAACATACTCTCTAAATTTAAATCAGTGAAAAGTCACTGGTGAATCAGCGCGAAATATGAGCCACTGATTTGAATCAGTGAAAATTTCAATGGAATTTCACTGATTCTCAGTCAAAATGTAACTGATTGAATCAGTGGTGTTACTGAATCAATCAGTAAGACATTTGACTGAGAATCAGTTAAATTTGATTGATTCTCAGTCAAAATCTCACTGATTGAAATCAGTGGCTCATTTCGCGCTGATTCACCAGTGACTTTTCACTGATTTAAATTTAGAGAGTATATGTATAATTCCCTCACTTTCTGCTTTCTTTTTTTCTTCTTTTCAATTTCATTAAAAATTTTCCTACATTTTCTTCATATCTTAATTTCAATTATCCATGATAATCAAAAATTGTTTTTGAAACAATTAAGGGCCCGTATCATTTTGACACAAATGTTTTCAGGCAACTTGTTATATTGTACTTCCGAAGATGAATGTTATATTTTACTCCTTCTGAAATCAAAGATTTTTAAGTCTTACTTATTAAATAATTGATTTTAATACATTAAATTAATATTAAAAGACTTAATTAATCCAGTAAGTTCAATTATTGAATAATTAAAACTTAAAAATCTTTGATTCCAGAAGGAGTAAAATATAACATTCATCTTCGGGAGTACAATATAACAAGTTGCCCGAAAAAATTTGTGTCAAAATGATACGGGCCCACAATTAAAATCATTTACTGATTTTTGTTTTTTAATTATTTTCCGTGTCGTCTTTTTCCTGTTTTGTATTTCTGTTGTTTTGCTTTTTGTTGAGTTATTTTTTAAAAGTGAAGATTAGAAAGTTATTTAGCATCGATTTTTTTAAGTTTGGTAAATTTTGTCGCAGCATCAATGTACTTCAAAGTGCCGATAAAATCTGATTGAAAGAACTCATTTGCTCCCGTACAAGATCAAAGGTTGCCCCGGTAACTGTATTGCGAATTGAAAATAAGGGTAAAACAAATGAGGAACATCAAAGGCATCAGATTACAACCCTATATGTATAATGTGAAGAACCTTTCTTGTTGGGAATTTTCTTTCACTCACAGATTTACGGATAATTAAATCCGCTCAATCTCTACTTAAACCCAAATACCAAAGAGCAATTTTAATATTCAAACACTATATTCTCCTCTCTTTCTATCCATAAAATTCTATTTAGCACAAAGAACTTTTTTAATTTCAAATTCTTCTTAAAAAAATAAAAAAAAAATTAACTAACACAGATTCAATTTTGTTTCATTTAAATTTAGTGTGATATAAAAATACAATTAGGATGTAATTTTAAAATCATCTTATTTTTTGTGAGCGCGTGCAAGGTTATTTAACTTTGACACAATTACATTTTTTTTTTTCTATATATTTACAAAAGGCTTAACAAAAGACTTGATTAAATTTGTTATTCATGTCGGAGGCACGTGGTGAAGTACACGAAAGATCAATAACATTTTCTATTGGTGATTATATATGACTCTTTTTGAAAATAGCAAGTTTATTGCGCATATATTAGAACAATGAAATATTGATATATATTTACCAATCTTTTGAGTTTAATTTCGAAACTTCGTAAACTAATAATTTTTATCTGCACGCACTTCTTTCTTCAATCTAATTTTTTTTTTCTTAATATAATGCGCAGAATACATTTGTCGATTAGATCAAGTTATTTGTTGACCTTCACGTAAAATGATTTACTTAAAAAATAGTAAATTTATGCCAATTAAATTCAATATTTTTTCATTCAGTCGTTATTAGAATTTATTTAATCTACGAAAAAAAGGTGACTTTATTTAAATATAACCAATTTTTGTTGCTTTACATAACCTGAAAAAGTCATGGAATTTTAAAATTGGATTTTTGTAACAATTCTGAAATAAAAAAACAATTTTTCAATATACTGTAAGTTAAAGTAATATTTTTTTTTTATTTTAACTTTAACTGTCTAAATCAGAATTAGTTAAAAATAACTAATTATTAGTAAAATCGTGGCTGAGTTTTTGTTTCAGCAATTAGTGAAAAATAACTAATTGTTAGTAAAATTTTTAGTAAACTAAAAATGAATTTAAGTAAGAAATAATTTGTTATTGTTTATTAAATAATTAGTAGAAATATAACTATTTCAATTAGTGACTGAGTTTTTGCTTTAATATTAGTTACTTTTAACTAATATGGTTTAGAATAAAACCAATTCAAATTTAAAGAGAATTAAACACTTAATTTTATTACTGTGAATTACTCTCTGAATTTGAATTAGTTAAAAATAACTAATTATTAGTTCAAAAGAACTAATTATTAGTTCAAAAGAACTATTAGTACAAAATAACTAAAAATAGTTGAAATTTGACTAATTGAATTAGTAATCATAATTTTACTAAAATATTAGTTTATTTTTACATAACCTAAAAATGAATTTGACTAATAATAATTAATTATTTTTTACTAAATGGTTAGTAGAAATATAACTATTTTAATTAGTGACTGAGATTTCGCTTTCATGTTAGTTATTTTTAACTAATTCGGATTTAGAGAGTATAAATTAACAGTCAATTCTAACGCAAAAATCAACTTAATTTTAATGCGTGGATCACTAAAAAACGCCAATTATATTAAAATTAATTACTGAAAAACTTGTAAACAAATTAGATTATGTATACAATTTTTGAAAAATATAATAAACAAATTTATCATGAGAATTAAACTTATAAGATAAACAACAATTTTTAAAATTTAAACATAAAGTGAGAAGCATTTGTTTTGATAAATTGTTTTAAACTGTAGTCAAAACGGAATAACAGATAATTAACACATTATACTCAGAATGAAATAATTTTAAAAAACCAATTAAATATATAATTACAAATAAATTAAAAATAGGACGTTATCCGGGTAAAATTTTTAACATCAGACTAATGGAAATTATACACATAATCGTCATCACTGATAATAGAAATTTTACGTTTTGTAATAACATTATATGATAAAGTTTCTATAAATTAATATTGCGGAATCAATGTTTGATATTTCCTATTTTTAATAAGTTCTTTTGTCCCTAATATAAATTTAATCATATTTCAAAAGTATTCTAGCTTTTTAAAAGCACTTGTGTTAACGATTATTCATTTATTTAACAAATTTGAAGGACAGTGTATATTTGTAAAATTTTGATATAGATTAATTAAGTTTGAACAAATTTCGAGCGAATGATATTTACGTCGAACTTTTGTAAAATTTCCAGAAAATAGAAATTTATAAAATTTCCGGAAAATTAAATATTTTTGTAATCTAATATATAAATTAATTTTTTACAAATAATTTAATTATTATTTTAACAAGATAATTACAATTACAATTTTCAAGAAATTCACCATAAAATATAAAACTCGATAAAACTAAAATCGAAATCGTGAAGAGAATGAAAAAGCAGAATTTCGTTTAACTAAAGTGCAGAATAAAGAATTATTTAATTTTATGATAAATGTTTTACGAAAAAATAAATATAAATAAAAAGTATTTTAGTTATCAATATTACGTAATCATTATTACTTGAGTGAATGAAATTGACTCACATTTATTGGAAATTAGCATCAATTCAGTGACAAGCATTAGAGTGTCTTTTAAACAGAAAATTCTTTATATTCACTTTATAAAATAAAATTATGAATAAATAATGAGATTATTATATGGAGTGACCTTGAAAATCATTTAATCTGGCAAACGATCGTGAAATGTAAGAATTCGATAAGACACGAGCGATATCTCTCGCTAAAAATAGAATCAGAAGGAAATGTGCATATGTGCAAATTTACGTAAATTCAACACGAGCACTTGCACAAGTACGTAGGATGTTCATGACACTGACATATTACATGCTTCTCACACGTGTTGACCGTGATTTATGCTCATTCTCAATACAAAGCTATAAACAAAATCCCCTTTTGTTTCGTCGATATATGTCCCATTCCAGGTCTTTTTAAACCTAAAAAATACCTATTCAATATTCATCAATTCTCAGTTTATAAAGTCAACTGTTCTTCTCAAGTGTGAAATTTGATTCTCGTATGTGGCAATTTTTTGTTTATAATTTCAAAAAATAAAACAACTTTTAATCGTTTCCAAAATTATTTGTATTCAATTTTTTATCGTCTTGAAAATTAATTGCTGTCAGTGTTCAAAATTGTAATTCGTTAAATTTTGAAATTTTAACGAGTTTTTTAAATCTTTTTTTTTCCATTTTCTTTTGATTGATTTTTACGATTCTATAAATTTAAATATATAATGAAAATTTCAACGATTTTAAAGTTTAATTGTTCACGTGAACGATTGCTGATCGTCTAAAACAGTGACGCTTTCAAGTTTCTTCTCTAACATTCTGTGTAAATAACCACTTTTTAATTTGACGCTGTTTATGAAAGGATTATTTATTAATAGAAGAAAAATATTATCTTTTCTAATGAATCATTTATACATTTATTAAATAAAAATTTAGAAAAAAAACTTGAGGTCGATAATAGAAAAATAAATTTTTAAAGATTTTTAATATGTGCAATTGTGCATTTTATTGATTTAATCAAATTTAACATATTATCGAAAGATTTATTTGAATTCTAGTTTATTTAGTAAAATTTACTTATTGTTAAAATATTATAGTTTCAATTGATTTGAAATTAAAGAAAAATTTTTATTGAATACATTTTTGCCGATAATTTTGTTAGGAATATATTCATTTTTCAATATCCTGGAAAAGTTTCTTTTTAAGTTGCATAATTTTCAACTAAAATAAAGAATAAATATTTAATTTAAATTATACAATAAAATAAGGAAAGTTTGTAAATTTAACTATTTTTCCTCTATATATATTTATTTTTAACTATACAGAATGAATTATCATATTAACTCTTTTAAAAATAAGAAACTAGGTTTCTTAAAAATACTTCGAACTTTGAATATAGGTATAAGAATGATTCCACTTATTTTGTAATTACTTTGTACATTTAAAAATAGGTATCCAATTTTAAGTGACATAATTTTGAAAAATAGTCCACTGATAAAAATATTCACCTGTTTTTATTTATATCTTTTGGACATTTTATATTTATACCTTTTTTTTAGCATAATATCCGAAACTTATTATTAGAATCTATAAGAGCATCTTACATAAATTTCTTAATTAAGCGATTATATCAAATTAATAATGCTTTATAAATATAGTTTATCAATTCGTAATAATTAGCCAATAAGTTACGTTATCATTTACTCGGGAAGACAATAGCGCACAAGATATCACCTTAATTTTGTATATTTATTAGACGTATAATTAAGAATATTTATAAATAGAATTTATATATAAATTCTATATACAAATATAATATAATTTATAATAATAATAATAGTTTTATATATAATTTATATATAAAATACTATTTTTTAAATCAAGTTATTCATTTATTTGCACAGTTATAATACTTTTTTGAATGATGAAATTTTTAATCTTTGCTTAATAATTTTAGTGACAATTTATTTTATATAATTAGACATAAGTAATTTATTATTTTGGGATTTTTGCATAAAAAAACTAATGTATTATTAAAAAAATTAGTCCATATAATTTTCAGAAACGAACAAATGCATTTTTTATTTTTTTAATAATTGATGTAGGTACTAAAAATAAAGTGTTAACTAAAAAAAAATTTTACAAGTCAGATAAAATCATTAATAACTGATAATCGACAAGTTTCAAAAATATCTTCTCTATAAAAAAAAAATTTTTTTTAATTAAAATTTTGTTGAAGCTCTCCAAATCTAAATAGTTGAAAATAACTAATAAAAACTAATTATTAGGTAAAAATAACTAATTATTAAAAAGGAGCATGAAATTATTCTCGGACGTTAAAGACTTTTATAATATAATTATAATAACTAATTACTAGTAAAAAAAAAACTAAAAATAGTAAAAATTTGACTAATTGAATTAGTAAACAGAATTTTAATAAAATATTATTTATTTTGACATAACCTTAAAATGAATTTGACTAACAATAAAATTAGTTATTTTTTATACTAAATGATTATTAGAAGTATAACTATTTTAATTAGTGACTCTCTTTTTGCTTTTAAATTAGTTATTTTTAACTAATTCACAATTAGAGAGTGAATTTTTGTTTTGTGTTATTATTACTACGTTCCATCAATAATTTTATGATTACAGATATATATTATGTATTGATAAATTTATATAAAAAAATTATATAATCCACAATGTAAATAGATATTACTCAACTTTTATTTGCAGATGGCATAATTGTGTAGATGAAATTCATCACCAAACAACCTTATTTTACAAATTGATTTTACTGTTAGAATTATGTCAAATCCAGTTATAACATGTTGTATTCATAAAATGCGAACAATCAAATTATGATGAAACCCTCAGTTATCGACAATTTACTTCTCAATTTAGTAAAGTATAAATAAATCACTTTAACTTCAAATTTAGCATTGAATGATTATTAAAGTACAATTCCGAAATAACAAAATTATTATTTGCTGTCTAAATCTGAATAAGTCAAAAGTCTTTCACTTATTTTAATATAAGTGCATATGCACTTAAAATAAATGAATTGTTCACTTATTTATAGTGAAATTTCACTTATTTGTAAGTGTACACCATTAAAATAAATTAGTATTCTAGTATTCAATTTTAGTGAGTATAAAAGTATAATTATTAAAAATTTAATAATTGATCAAACCAAAGTTGCATTTGAGTAAAAATTAGTTTTCTGTTTTTTATAAAAACCATTGTCAAATTTTAGGTTATTTTATCAAAATGTTAAAAATAAAATTGTTTACCCGCTCATCAAAATGTTTATAAATTTAGATAGTTTTTTTAATTTGAAATTTACGAAAATATTTTTTACGCTTGTTTGTCTGATTCCTCCATTTAATATTGTAACTGACTCAAAGTCATTTTTAAAGTACAAAAATTAATTTAAAAAAAAATTTTCTATCCAAATTCGAGATTTTTGGAAATCAAAAAAATTTTCTATAATACTAAATAAGTTTTCATTATATTTTTAATAGAAACTCTATTAATCCGAATGATTAATTGAATTAATTTACTTGAAGGAAACTATCATTGACCAATTTTTACTGATTGAAATTTCGAAATAATGTTTAACAAAAACTTTTTTTTCATTTATATAGAAAAGAGTTTTTTAAAAATTAAATTTAATAATATCCTCATTATAGAGTAGCCAGAAACAATGTTAAATATTAACCAGAATTTTTTCACTATAACAATTAAAACATCTATATTTAGACAATTATTGTGATATAACAAATTACACTTAATTGAAGTTGAGTAATTATTCACATTGCATAACAAAAATTCTTATATTCTTTATATAATCGCGGGTGTCATCAAAATTTATAAATACATAAACTTCTATTATTAAGTGTCCAAGTCCTTCTGTATTTCACTTTATTCAAGATTATATTTATGTAATAAGAGCTCTCATTCATTGGTTAATAATAGAAAATATAATTATTTCTCAATCAACGAATCGTTATGGAAGGAATTTTGTTTTCCTCAATTATATACTCCGCATGTTCCTCCCCACTTTGAAGAAAGCGATCTCTCCTTCCAGAAATTTTTCAGAAAAAATAATCCAAGAGCTTCCTCCGATTAGTTGTGACTTGACGCTCGTGCGGTTAACTCTCGTCTTATCTTGGCAAAACTTTTTTTTTTTGTTTGTTTTTTACTGATTCTCACTAGACAAGTAGATATAGAGTTTCGTTGGTTGAACCAGTTTTTCACACGATTCCACTTTTCAATTGAATCCAGTGATCTATATTTAGTCGTGACAACTGGCAGAATTCATTTTTTTCTTTTTGTCTTCTTTATAAACTTTTTCCAAGAATCATGGGACTAGATTTTTTATCTCGAAGCATCTTTGCTCGACAGATACCATAAGCCGGCTGGTGAAAAAAAGTGGATTGATGGTTTCCATAAAGATGACCCATTATTATCTAACTTTATTGCTTTATTATCTAACTAGATTCGATGGCAAAACGTGTGACTGACAATAATTACTAATTTTGTGATAAAGTGTCATTTTCCTGCATATCACAAGTGAATTTCAACTGAATACTATTGGTATTTTAAAATTAAATTCGAACCGTATTTAATTTGAGGATTGTGGGAACGAAAATGAGAATTTCATTGGAGCATAAAAGTGCGTTTAAGCCGTATGATCAGGCGAAATCAAGACAATTTGTGTCACGCTCCTTAATGGCACAATCGAGATTATCAGAAACATTTTTTTGCATGTTTGTAGACATGGCCAGAGATACACCAGGTTCGCCGATTTCCCGGCCACGTGACTTGGGTGCAGGTGGTGCTACTGCCACCCTTACTTCCACATACCACACATCAAGCTCCGAAGCAGCTTTACATGAACGAGCACTGCAGCAAAAAATCCTGGAGGTAATGTAAAAAGATTCATTTTTTATCCTAGAATAAAACAAAAATCGTAAAATTACTCTTTAAATCTGAATTAGTTAAAAACTATCATTTTAAGGGTGAAAACTCGTTTACCCTGTCAAATAGCAATTTTTTACTAATACTTTAGTAAGAAACTACTAATTTAATTAGTCAAACTAATTTTAGGTTATGTTAAACTACTAAAAGAATTAGTAGATTTCTATTTACTAATTACATTAGTTATTTTTGCTTCCTCATAGAGGAAGCTTTGTGATAGTTAAAATTTTCTATTTTCCAAAAATAGTCTAAATCGACTCATTTTTATCTAAAAAGCGAAAATTTTCATTCCTAAACAAATGTCCAGATGTATGTGTGTGTGTGTGTGTGTGTATAGCGTTTTTTGTGTACAAGATATCTTGAGAACGCTTAAAAGGTTTCCAATAAAATTTGGATGACTTATTAAGCTCATGAATATCTAAATTTGGACACAAGGATTTTTGAAAATACCCAACCAAATTTTTTTGAGCACCTTTTTTCGGGCCCGTATCATTTTGACACAAATTTTTTCGTGAAACTTGTTATATTGTACTCCCGAAGATGAATGTTATATTTTACTCCTACTAAAATCAAAGATTTTTAAGTTTTAATTATTCAATAATTGAACTAACTGGATTAATAAAGTCTTTTAATATTAATTTTATGTATTAAAATCAGTTATTTAATAAATAAGACTTAAAAATCTTTGATTTTAAAAGGAGTAAAATATAACATTCATCTTCGGGAGTACAATATAACAAGTTGCCCGAAAAAATTTGTGTAAAAATGATACGGGCCCCTTTTTTCATCGAAAAAAATCGTTTTTTGTCAAAAATTTTTTTTATGCTAAAAATACAACTTAATAAATACAAAAATCATATTCCTTATCTCAAAACGAATCGATTGACCTATATAACTTTTATAATTGATCAACAATTCGTAAAATAATTCATATTTTTACATTTTTTTGCGTTAAAATTTTTTTTTTAACATCTTTTCTAATTAACTTATATATTATTAATTTCTTGCTTCCTCTTTGAGGAAGAAAATTATTTTGCTTACTTAGAAGCGAAATTTCCATAAAATGGACATAATTCTCACCTAGTTTACTATTTAATTAATTAAATGTAACTGCTGAATTAGTAGTTTCTTAATATTAATTAGTTATTTTTTATTAATTGAAAAAAAAACTCGTTCACGATTTTAACCCCTAAATAGTAGTTTTTGTCTAATTCAGATTTAGAGAGTAGGGGAAAGCCGGTATCAATGAGACATTTTTTGTAGAGTTGTTGAAAAAATATCGAATCAACGTAAGACTTCAATTTTTTCACCAAGTGTAAAGTTTTTTTCTTGATTCTCCCAAAATATTATACTTTTACATGCCCTTATAAAAATTTCTCTATAATTACTTTCTTTCTAAAACTGAATCAGTCAAATCAGTCGAAATTTGACTGATTCAGTTTTAGAGAGTACAATAATTTATTATAATTTCCTTCTATACGACACACTAAAAAAAACAATGTAATATTGGCTTGAGTTGTCGAGAAAAATTTACTTTATAACTCAAGCAGTGCAAAAAAAGTAAAATTTACTTTGTCTTCTAAGGAAAACAAAATGTCACTTTTAAAACAAATTTGACATATTCTTCTTTAAAACTATGTTTGTTATTAAATCTTCCGGAACGTATTGAAAATTTCATTTTTTACAGTTTGCCACAAAAACGTCAAATTTTGCTTCAAAAGTGTCAATTGTTTTTTTTCCTTCATAAACAAAGTAAAAATTGCCTGGTTTCACAGCAATTTTTTTTTCATTGCTTGAGTAAAAAAGTAAAAATTACATTAAACTCAAGTAAATCTTAAACAGTTTTTTTTTCAGTGCAATAGTTTACGCCACTGCAAAAACAGGTGTCTTATTTTCAGTGGCGTAACTGAGGGATCAAGGGCCCTGGGGCAAAAAGGAAAATGGGGCCCCAATTATATATTATTTTTTTAATTGATATTTTTTCTTTTAAACTTTTAAATCATATTTCACCTTTTTAAAAGGTTCTCAAATTTTAAATTTATAGCAATCTTTATAATTTCTTCAAATTTCAGTTAATGTGAACTTGTATTGATTAAAAGTTCAATTAATCCACGTTTCAAAAATACTCAATTTGAAGTGATTTAAGGTAGTTCTCTCGAAAAAACATGGAAGATTGTAAAAGACATGGTTAAAAATACAATTTTGCTAACCACGCAATGAATTTTCTTTAGGTTTACAAATAAAAACTACTTAATAATATTTTAAAGTATAAGGAATAAGATCCTTTTTTAAAAATTGTAGCTTGCGGTATTAAATTTTGAAAAGTAGTAATTTAAAATCCACGTTTTGACGTTTTATTATTTTTTTTTAATAAATACAAAAGAGAGAGACTCTACACCTTGAAGTTGGCGCTATTCATCAAAAAGTAAGAAAAAATGACAAACTTTGATTGTTGCAAGAGAACTGCCTTAAAATGTTTTCAATTTTTAATAATTCTTTTCTATTATGATTTCAATTACTAAAAATACAATTTTGTACAATTTTTATCATATTTTAACTACTTTCTACACATTGCAAAAACTGCTGTCTTCTTAGTGTCTTATTTTAAGACATTTTGGTGTCTAAGATGCAATTAATGTCTTAAAATGAGACATTTTTTGCGTCTTCGATACAACAAAGACACCTAAATGTCTTAAAATAAGACACTTAGAAGACAGCAGTTTTTACAGTGCAATTCTTAATTATTTCAATTGTTTTTAAATTGTGTCCCTAAATATTAAATTTACGTTCCTCCAATTTCAATTATTTTAATAAGTGTCAGTTTTTTGTGGATTTGTGTATGTCAATTAAAAAACAAGTTTTAGGCCATTAATTCTACATTATTTCTTTCAAATTTACAAAATTTTTTTTTACAAAAACGACGTTTCGGCAGCTGCCGCTACCCTTATCAAGTTTATTATTTTTTTTCTCCTTATAAAATGCTAAAAATAAAAATAAAATTTTTTAAGATTAAATTTATACAAGTGTATATGTGTAATTCTGCCACCTGAAATCAAAATCCATGAAAAAAATTAAAGATAAGAATCTTTTTAATATAACAGCTTTTATAATTTTCAAAATGTAAGTACAGCTTTTCCTGGATTTTGATTTAAGGTGGCAGAGCATACACTTGTATAAATATAATCTAAAAAAAATTTATTTTTATTTTTAGCATTTTATAAAGAAAAAAAAAATAATAAACTTGATAATGTCGAATTAATGGCGTCAAACTTGTTTTTTATTTTTCAATTACTTTGTTTAGATTTCTCAATCACTTTTTCAATTTTAATTGTTTTGCCTTGACATTAAATTAATTTAATTATTTATTCCTAAATTTTATATTATTCATCGCAAATTTAAATTAATTTCTTTAATTTACCATTATTTTTGTCATTTTGCAATTATCATTTTCAATTTTTAATCATTTTTATAATTTCTGAATTAATTTACTAAAGTTTCAAATATATTATCTCAATTTTCAATTATTTTATTCAATTTTCATTTTTTTTTTTATTATTTTGCAAAATTATTTTCTCCGTCTCTTAATATTTTTATTCTTTTTCAATTAATTTCCTAAATTTTCAGTTATTATTTCAAAATCAGATTTTATCAGATTTATCAAAATCAGTCTTTAATTTTCAATTTTTTAAACGATTTTTCAATTTTTTTTTTTTTTGCTTAAAAACAAATTCAGTAATTTTATATTATTTTTGCTCCGATTTTTAATTATTTTCATTCTTTTGGCAAAACTTTCAAAAAATTTTCTCTATCTATCTATACAAAACATTTAAATTTAATTTTTCTTCTTCTTCAACAATTTTCAAAGTTGGTACTCGAAACCAATTTATTTACTTTAAAAAGAATCTATTTACTTATAAAAAATTAATATTTTTTCAAAGGTTTAAAAAAAATCGCAATTAATGTAACATAATTTTCAACTTCTTTTAATTCTTGCGTAGTTTAAATTCTTTAATATTGTGGGAGGGGGGTAAATTTTCAATTTTCTGATTTTTATATATTTTTTGTATAAATTTGTTCAATTTGTTTTTATATTTTGTCTATTTAATTCATAAAATGTATTTATTCTTTTTTGAATGAATTATTGGTCGTGAGGGGAGATTTCTCGTTTCTTTTCTTATCTTTTTGTAAATTTGTTAAATTTGTTTTTTTATTTTGTCTACTTTATTCGTATTCACTGTTTCAAGTAATTCCTAGATTTTCTAGTTTTTTAAAAAAAATTTGTTATTAGGATTAAGATCTAAGATTTTTTATTTATTTAAACTTTTTGACTTTTCCGGTGATTTTATTATTTTTTCATAGACTTTCTGGTGTTTCTAAACCTTTTAATAATTTATCTGATTTTTTCTAGTTATTTTTTCTTGAAACTAATTTTACTGTTTTTTCTCAAAATTAATAAAACTGAATGTATTGAATATTTAAAACTGTTCTTGTCAAGTTTTCTTTTAAACTGCTGAATATTTAAATACTACAGTTATTAATTATTAAAGTAACAAATCCGAGAAAATTGTATTTTACGATCCAGGAAATCTGGAAATTTGAAAAAGATAATTCGCTAGACACCCTTTAATTTCATTTTAGATAAGAAACTCAGTTTTCCAAACAGTTTTCTATAATCTGTCCTATAACTATTTTCATTCTTTCAACACATAAAACAACTATTTTAACTTTAAAAAACAGTACTTTAATATTTTTTTATTTGGGTAGAGTTATTTATTTATTCTCGTGTTAATTAATTACATTGATTCTTAAAAATCTTGATCTCAAAAAATAATTCTTGGTCGTTAGAAGATTTTTTTATTTTGGTGTTTTAAACTCTACATATTATTTTTTAAGTTATATTCATAATAAATGTATATTATTAAATAGTTCCTAATCAATGTAAAATATTTTAGAAGATAAATTTGAATGTCATGAAGTTGTTCTTTTCTTAAAAAAAGAGCTCTTCTATCTGAGTTTTAGAGGTCAACAAAGTTATTTATTATTCTCTCATTTTCGACTCACACAAAGAAACCTTTCTGAAGAATCACCCATTTCTTAAAATGGTGTGTTTTTCATTTTTTGAGTTTATATTTTTTTAAATAACAATTTGTCAGAAATGTCTTACTGAAAAAGTGTCTCACTAATGTCGACTTTCCTATTCATTAAAAGGAATATTTCATAGATCTAATAAAAATTAAAAACTTATATAATATTAATTTTAGAAAACTACCGTTGATCCCGATAAAAAGAAAATGAAGTAAGGATCAATTGGACACTTACTGGAGAAGAGGTTATGTTCGAAGAAATTACTTTGCTTTTTGTTATAGAAAAACTAAATTTTCTAGTTCTATTTAGATAAAATGAGGCATATTTAATTTAAAACAATATCTCTTCTCGAGTAGGTGTCCCAGGTATCCAATTCTTTCTCAAACAAAAATTGCAAAAATATTTTTTATACAAAAAAAAAGGAAGCGTAAACAATTTTTAAAAATTGCCGGCCTTACTCAAAATATTAATATTTTATACCAAATGAAGGTTTTTTTTTCGAAAATTAGGATAAGAATGCACTAATTTGTAAATAAATATTCGGAAAATATCAAAATATCAATATTTTATAAATAGAAAAAAAATTGTTTTAATAGTTTTTATTTTTAATAATTCTTTTGAAATGTTTTAAAGATATTTATATTTTCAATTTGATTAAACAGTCAAGGAGGAAATTTACATGAACCAAGTTTTATCATCATCAATTTTATTAATACCTGAATTATTATTTGGTAGAAATAGGTATAAGTGTAAATTAACAAAAATACTAATTTTTATTTGACCCAAGTTTCATTCAATTTTGCCGTAAAGTTTCAATTAAATTTAAATTTGAAAACATATTACTGTTATTTTCTCTTGAACATGTTCATTTGATCAAATTAAGAAGTGTTAAATAAAATACTTTATAAATTTTGTTTATGTTTAAAATTCTGAACTAAAATCCTATACTTTTAAATTTGTAATTTAAAAACTAACAGTCTAAAAATACTAACTATCTAATAACCACTTGTTTGCAATATGTTTTGTTATCGGTTAAAAAAGTTATTTGCATTTTTAAACAATAGACTAAAAATATCATATTTTATCTATTCTTTTTTGTATAAATTGTAGAAGTCTGGTGACATTTAACATTTTTATGAACAAAGATTAATACTATTTTAAACAAAATTCCTTTTTTATATTTGCAAAAAGTTAATAGTTCCTGAGATTGAGAAATAAAGATTATTAGAAACGTCATAGTTATTTTTTAAAATAAAAAAATTACAATTTTTAAAAAATTAATTATAAAGTAATGTAATGACTAATTAATTTAAATCTGTTATCGTCTTATTGTTATAAATTATATTAGATTTTTACTAATTATTATTATTATTGACAAATTGTCAGTCTCATTTATTGATAATAATAATCTTTTTCGTTTTTTAATAAACCAGCCCATTTGTTAATAAATCATTCCCATCAAGCTTTAAAAATTGGCTGCGAATTTTAAACGATACCAAATTTTTATCCATACGTTACTATTATTGTTGATGAATTATTAGTCAAATTTACATAACAATGATATCAATCCAATAATATTAATAAATTAGGTATTAATAAACTTTTATATTACTTATTAATAAAATTAACAATAAATTATCATTCAAATAAAAAAAAATTGTTTAAAGTGTGTTAATACAAAGGAATCAAGTCAGCGATTAAATTTAGTGAAATTTTCGACTGATTTGAATTTTGAGAGAAAATTTGCAGTTAATTGTGTGTGAAGTGGGCATTCTCGTCTCTCGGAAGACTTTTTTTAGTTCATTGTCATAGTGGCATGCATGTAATTGCTTTCAATCGGTGACCGTCATGACATGCACCTAAAGTATATTGCTATTCTACTGATAAGCATGACAGTATCTAGGTCATCTATTTATATCTCTGCTCTATGTCACGCATTTCACTTCTATCGTTAATCAAGATATGTCTCCCTTTATCATTTATTAATTTTTCAATCGGTTTTTCAATAACAACATTCAATTGAAGAATCTTCTCTCCACTTCTTCTTATATATCAAAAGAAAAATTATTCATAAAATCGATATATTCGAATATTGTTCTCCAAGTAATCTAATATAAATCATAAAACATTTTTAAAATGATTAAAATTATGATTATCTTATAAAACTATTCAATAATCGACTTTATTTCCGTGAGTATTTCCTGAGAAAAAGGAATTGTTGGATTTACAAATCGGATTGTTATTATAGAACTATGACAAATCCGATTTGTTGTTGTAGCAAAGTTATTGTCATCTCAGCAATTTGGAATTGTTGAAGTAACACAAATTTTGGTAACTAACAAAACTGATTGTTACTACAACAATCCGAAATTGTTAATAAGATGAGAAAAACTTTGCTACAAACAACAAATCGGATTTGTCAGTTCTATATTAACAATCCGATTTGTAAATCTAACAATTACTTTCTCTTTGCTAAATTCGAAATTCTAAATAATTATCATATTATTAAAGTCTATTATAGCAGGTGGAATCAATGGATGATTTAAAATGAATAGAAATTTGAATCTTTAACAGTAAAATCATTAAAAAGTATAGCGATATTAAATATTTAGAGCGAATTGAATATATCGATTGATATTAAAATCAATAAGATGTTTAAAATAAACCAACATCCGCTGAGTTAATCGATTCTAGAATCGTCATTAAATTATCTACAAAAATATGAAATTTAAAACTCCTATTATTAAAAAAAAACAATTATATCTGTTTTGCAGTATTTTATTGTTAGAACTCTAATCAATTTTTTGAAGTAATTAAGTCATTGATTACGTCAATAGTTCTGAAAGAAATATAAAATTTAACGACGCTTGTTATGAATATTGAATTAAAAATTCTATTTTCATTATACTCTTAAAAACCACGATGAAAACAATTACTGGGAACGATAATTTTCTTATTAAAATGTTAATTTTTTTTTTGTAATCAAGCTTTAAGCTGTACAAAAATATAAATGATAAGTACCCAATATACGAAATTTAAATACATTATATATATTGATGATACTGAATGTGGATACTCGTGTGGAAATAAAGGGGATAAAAAATCTGTTATACGTTTCCAATATTTTTTTTTTCAAGCAACGTGTGTCAATCACTTCTTTTATTAATTAATAATTCTGGAATGTAAAATCTTCAATTGCGTAAGATAAATTCTTACGTCGTATCTTATTTATCTGGAAACACATGTTTCATTTAAACAGCACGTGTGTTATGAGAAAATAAGTGTAAACACTCATTGTTTATTCATCAACAATTTTTAATCTTCAAATCAATATACCTGTCGATTATTTTTGTCGAAAAAAGATTAAGTACTCGACAAGAGTCGTCTTTTCTCTTATGTTAATTCTCATTTATCTTTTCTATTTTATAATAAGAAAGACAGATTAATTTATTTTCGATATTGTATACCTACAATCAATGAAATTTATATATTATAAAGTTTTTAAAAAAAGTAAATTAATTAAAATTCCATGAAGGTATTAAAATAATAAATACCATTTTATTAAACAATATTATAAATTTATTTTTTTATTTTAATTTTAATTTTAGAAAATGGTACATTGGTCGTTTTTACAATAAGTCGATATTTTTTATCAGTATTTTCTTGCAATTTCGTTTTTTTGTAATTTTTATTTTAGTCCGATTCGATCTGATTCTGGCATTTAAACCAAACACACATCACGAATGTTATTACAGTCAGAATGCTCGTCATGACGCCTAAATAATAATAAAAAAAAATAAGTAATGAAATCATGTCACGGTAAAATCTAAAAATAAATATTCCCATTCACTGAATAATTTAAAAAATAATAGGTAGAAGTTAGTCAATAAACATTAAATTTATATTTAAAAAACAAATAAAATAAAAATTAATTTGTTAAAAAATAAAAATAAATGTAATAAAATAAAAAAAAAATATCTAAGATAAAGTAAAATAAAATGTCTAAATAAATACAATTTTAATTTAAATAATAATGATAATAAAAAAGACAAACCTGTAAGTTGTTTTCGATAAGACTTATAATTGTAAACAGAGTTAGAAAAATGACACAGAGGACAATTCGTTTTATGAAGCTTTTGGAAAATTTGTAATTTTTTTGCAAAATTTGGCCTCGATGACGATTATATTCACGAATCCAGGCAAGAGTCTTTTCTGAAGGTTTGATATCTACTTTCGCAAATTCTGATATCGAAAGTGTTGATTCCTGCTACAAAAATAAAAAAGAATTTTTATTATATCTTATTTATTAAGAAATTATATTTTAATCGAAAAGGTATTAAAATGAATAAATTTAAATAATAAATTCGATAATAATGTTTTTCTTTTTTAAATTAATTTTTATATTTGGAGAAAAATTTGTCATGAATAAAGATTTATAAAGAGTTTAATCTGTCCGTTTATATCTAAATAAAAATCTAAATTTCATTATTCAAATATTGAAAATATTATTATTTCTTTATTCGGAAATTAAAATTTCTTGCCTGGAATCCAAGTTAATAAACTTTTAAGTATTAAAATATTCGTAGAAATAAAATCCTATTAAATCAGACTAACAGTTTTTGAATTAATTTATACAAATTTTAATAATATCGTTTTCTATTATTCACGCGACACATTGATTCAATAATAGTTAAGAATGTATTGTTCATGGTACCTGTTATTGTACCATAATAAGTTTTCATCGATTTTAATTTGTTTTTTAATTTACATTTTAAAAAGCGTTAAAATAAACTACAAAAGAGTTTATTTCAGAAATAAACTTTTTATAAAATTTACTATTATAAACAATGAATTATAATAAACCTTAATTATACTATTTAGAATTTGTTTAAAAGTGTTTTAGTTTTATTGTTTGAAGTTTTTGTAACATTTTTATTACAAATTACGCTGGTTTAGTATTCTCTCCATTGACATAACCTCAAACTAAAAATTGGCTTTTCCCACCAAAAAAAAAATTAAATTATTAGGTTGAGCTAAAATTTGTTATTAAATAATAATTTTTTAACATTTTATGTTTTTTTTACGAGGTATTTTGGAATAATTAATTTTGCAGGTCTATTTTTATCTATTTTAGAAGAAAATATTTTTATTTTAAAAAGCGTCTTATAAAAATCAATTAAAAATCATTATCTCAACACGAGCGCAATAAATTTTTTATTTTAAGTCTACATTTAAAAAGTAGGTTAAAACTTGTTTTTTACACAGTATTTACGTGGAATAATTGAAAAGATACATTAAATTAGATTAAAATTAATCTTAAGTAAACTATAAAGCTGTCAAAAATTTATTGTAATCTATTTTTTTTTTTGCGTAACACCTTTTCTTTATCATCAATTATAAAGAATGACTTCATCTATTATTTATCTGTTGACCAATTTTTAACCGGATTTTAAAATATGTTTTCATTGAAAGTTATTTTTCTTTGCGATTATTGAATTTTTATGCCCTTCAGTTTATGGTATTATTTACTAATGAACTTTTTTCTGAATTTTTATAATAAATTTTTACTATTAAATTTGTTATTTATCTATTGATAATTTTTTTTTTCCTTTTTCACTCTTATATTTCGAGTATAAAGTAGAAGGGAATATTTATTTATTTATTTAATCATTTTAGTTTATTTTTGCTATTTGAGAACGAAATTTTCTGATGTTGGTAACATTTGTGATCGATGATAGGACTAACCTGTTCAGAAGCCAAGGTCACTGAGTCCAAGGGTGCCCTACAAAGTGGACAAGGAGGCGGGGATGAAACTTCCCTCGCTTCGCAATAATTTTCCAAACAAATTGCGCATAATAAATGACCACAATAAGCCCTTACACCACATTTTGGAGCATTCAAACAAATCGGACACAATTCGCCATTATAGATCGTTGATTTTTTACTGAAACAATCGTAAAATGTAATTATTGCATTATAAATATTTTTTATTAAGGAGGTTCTCCCGGTTTACATAACCTCAAACTAGAAAATCGTTTTTCAACCCAAATAAAAATATTATTGAAACCAATTTCAACAAATTTTAAAAGACCCAGTTGTACATTTTTCGGAAAAAATTAGGTTGAGATAAAATTTGTTTTTTAATTTATAAAATATGCTTTTTCTTTAAATAGTTCAAATCTGTGGTTTTCATCCAATTTTAACAAATAATAGATCATTTTCCTCGTTGAAATATTCTCTACAATTTTATTTGTTGGTTTTTGTTAAAGAATATTTTGTTTTCAAGTTATTAGACAAATAAAATTTGTTTTTTATGTATTGTTTAAAGAAATTAATATTAAACAAAATCTAGCTAATAAATCTGCAGAGAATATTTTAACGTAAAAAATGAGCTAATTATTATTAAGAATTGGATGAAAATGGCAGTTGTTTGTTTAATTTAAAGAAAAAACATAAAATGTGAAATATTTATTATTTGACAACAAATTTTAGCTCAACCTACTTTTTTCTGAAAATTGAACAACTTTTCAAAATTTTTTAAAATTTGGTGAAATTGATTTAAAATATATTTTTATTTGGGGTGAAAAACGTCTTTCTAGTTTGAGGTTATGTAAATGGAGAGAACTTCCTTAAAATAAAAACAATAATACTTTCAAACTTTTCTTGGTTTGTTTGCGTACAATTTGACTAAAAAACGAAATTTTATTGTGCTCTATTTTCAACGCTTTCTTCATTGAAAAAATTGTATTCTTTGAAAATAATTCTTGAATTTTATTAAGGAATAAAATATTCAATAAGAAACATATTCTTAAATTAGGAATATTTTTTATGTCCTTAAGAAAAAGATTTGATTTAAAAATATGATTTTTATTTTAACAAAAGTGATTTCCTAAAATTAGAATAATTCTTAAAATTTTAAGAATATTTTATTCTTAAATAGAATCGAGGAATTATTCTTAACAGAAGAATACAATTTCTTCAGTGTTTGAATCTATAATTTCTAATATTTTTCTTCTGACACTTTTCATTTTTAACGCTTCCAAGTTTGAGATTCTTAAATTTAAATATTGTTAAATATAATCTTTTTCGATTTTTACCATCTGCAAAATTGATTGCGTTTTATTTCTGACGCCTCTAAATTTTAGAGATTTTATTTTTGGCGCTTCAAAATATAAATGCGTTTAATATTTTAAACTCTTTCCAAACTTTGAGGCGTTTAATATTTGACGCCTTAAATTTTGAAAGAATTTAATATTTGTTGCTTTCATTTTTGAATACGGTGTCAATTTTTAACACTTGCAAATTTAGATACGTTGGAATCTCAACTATGGCATAAAAATAATTTTTGAATTTGTTTTGATTCCATTTTTTTTTACTGATATATTTAAAGAGGTTCTCTCGATTGACGTAACCTTAAACTAGAAAGTGTTTTTTCACACAAAATAAAAGTATTATCCTTAAAACATTTTTTTTATTTTATTCCATTATTTAAATAGAATTTTTTCTTTTGATACCTTGGTTTTTTTTCTCTCAAGCATTCATTCCTTTTGGTCGACATCTTTTTGGTTTTTCGAAACCAGTTTCGTAGCGAGTGAAATTCTCTATTTCGAAAAACAAGAAAATAAGTACCCAAAGCGAATGCCATAATTGACATTTTTGTTGCGTATCCCTTCCAAACTAAAGGAATTTCTCCTTGAGAAAACTTCATGATTAGAGTCTTGGCACCAGAATAATCAGACAGGTTCATTGATCGTTCGTGACTTTAGCTGCAAATATGAATAATTATTAGATATTTCACTATATCAATTCTACGCATTTTTTAATCGTAAAAATAACAATATTTATTTACTTCAAAAATGTGGTAAATATGTACGTATGTAACTTTTTTTTAAAAACATTTTCTTCCAATTAATAATATACTTTTTTTCTGTCGACAAATAATAATATCTTTCTACGTGTTTGCATATCTTTTTATATAGTTGTTTATTTTTGTACCTATATTTATAAATATTTTCGTAACATTCAACATAAACATACTATTATTTATTAATTTAGAATTTATTGATTTACCTGACTGCGACAATCAAAAGAGTCGAATGATTTTTTTAATATTTGCTTTAAAAACTTGTTGTTGGTTTTTGAAAATGTGGAATTTTTTCTTCCACTTGAAATACGTGTGAATCTTTGACAACGTGACCCAAAGCCATTTTTAAATTACGTCACCTATTAAAAATGTCAAAATTAATATTCAATTGTTTTTACTCTGTACTAGGCGGAAATAAATACATTCAATTGTTTTTCTATTTAAAATTATTTAAAAACCAGTGTTAAAAGCACAATAATAAATAAGACCCTAAATAAATAATAAATTTAAATAATTCATTTAATTAAAAATACAGTATTTAAATATATTAAATTGCAATAAATAAAAATAATTAATTTTTTAATTTTGTTTCAAAATTTGTTAAAAATATTTAGGTTGAACAATATAGGTTAAATACTCTCGGTTAAATATAGGCTGTATAGAAAAAAATTCCAGTGTCCTTTAAAGGATTCAAAACTTTTCGGAAAGTATATTTTTGGGAAGGAAAAACATCCTTTTTAAGGAAAAAAATTGTAATGTTAAAAATTGTTTATTTACACACATTTTTAGGCGATTAGAAAATTTAAATTTAATTTAATCATATTTGAAAAACGGTGCAGTTTTTTAAAAAAATTGCTTCCTCGAAATTGTAGATAATCTATTTTTCAAGAAAATGAGGTATTATAAATCAAAATCGCATCAATTTTAAAAATTAGTAAACAAGCAATGGAGGAAACAATGTCAAAACATAATATTGTTTATTTTTTGTTTTTGTTTTGTTGAGTGATTGAATCAGATATTTTTAATGTATTTAAAAATGAATGAAAATGAGACTTTGAACCCAAGTTATTTGCCCGTTTTAGAGTCTGAGTAATTTTATTTTTCTTCTGTAGGTATGTAATTATCTTTTATTTCAATGTCAACGGTGACTCCAAAAATGTGTTTACAAGCGACTTTTACAGTATTTTCAATTATTTCTTGCGCATTCTCATTAATCCTAATATAGAAGTTACGTAGTTTTTTGTCATTGAATTTTCTTATGACACTCACGGTATTGTGAACTTGAAACACAAAGGGATCAATATTACATGACAAATTTGTTGCATTTTGATCCAAAATTATTTCAATTTCAGTACAATATTATAACAAAGATTTTTGCAATTTTTAGAAAATTAACATAAATTTCAACTGTCGTTATTCATTTTCTTTAAATCAATAATTCGTAGGAAAATGAAGTTTTATGTTTAATTCCGATTTAAAAAAATTAGAAATTTGAATTAAAAATGTCTTTTTTTTATATCAAAAGAATACTTTTTTAAAACTCCTTTCTAAATTTAATTAATTTTAAGTTAAATTTAATGTTATCTACTGTTTATCATCAAAAGATTAATTTTTTAATCGGATGATCGAAGTGGGAACATTACCCTTGAGGTATCTGGGTTTTGTTCCAGCTACAGCAGCAGCATCAGCTTCAACAGCAGTTCCTCAGACAACAGTATCAGGCCCAGGAGAGACAACTTGCTGAGATTCATGAACAGCAGATGCAACAACTGAAGGTAAATTAATTTTTTAATTATATTTAAGACAAGTGCTTTATTAGTTACAACGTTAAAACTAAAAAATTGCCATTAATTCTGTCAAATTTCAGGTAAATAAATACTTTATCTAGACCAATTAGTTCATTTTTTAATGTAGAGTATTTTATTCAAAGGAACTATGGCAAAAAAATAAAAATTATAGAAGTTATAGAAAGAAAAATAATTTTAGAAACCAAAAAAACTGCGAAATCATGAATTATTTACTTTATATAGGTCAATCGATTCAATTTGAGACAAGGAATTTATTTTTTTTTATTGACTAAATTGCATTTTTAGTACAAAAAATTTTTTTTGGCAAAAAACGATTTTTTTTCGATGAAAAAGGTGATTAAAAAATGTTATGTGTTGGGTATTTTCCAAAATCCCTGTGTCTAAATTTAGATATTTATGAGCTTCATTCGACATTCAAATTTTATTGAAATCCGTTGAAGCGTTCTCGAGATATCCTGGCAACAAAAAACGGTATACACACATGCATACATATACACACAGACATACATATCTGGACATTTGCTTAAAAATGAAAATTTACGCTTCTTTGTTGGAAATGAGTCGATTTAGAATATTTTTGAAAAATCGAAAATTTTTACGATCACAAAGTTTCCTCTATATATAATTATAATTATATTTAATAAAAAATAACTAATTATTATTAGCCAAATTCATTTTTAGGTTAGGTCGAAATAACTAATATTTCAGAAAAATTCTATATTTACTAATTCAAGTAGGTAAATTTTATCTATAGAAAACTTTGTGATCGTTAAGATTTCCGATTTTCCAAAAATAGTATTATGTAGTAGACTTATTTTCATCTAAGAAGAGTAAATTTTGATTTTTAAGCAAATTTCCAGAGGTGTGTGTGTGTGTATGTATGTTTGTACGTATTAACTTTTTTGTCACCAGGATATCTCAAGAACGGTTCAAAGGATTTCAATAAAATTTAGATGGCTTATTAAGCTCATAAATATCTAAATTTAGACACAGGGTTTTTTGAAAATACCCAATCAAATTTTTTTGGTCACCTTTTTTCATCGAAAAAAAATTGTTTTTTGCCAAAAAAATTTTCATGCTAAAAATACAACTTAATGAATACAAAAATCGTATTCCTTATCTCAAAACGACTCGATTGATTTATACAACTTTTATAATTGATCCAAAATTTGAAAAATAAATTATTTTTGTTTTTTGTTTTTTTTTATTGCATTTAAAATTCTTTTTTATTAATAACTTCTCCAATTAAGTTTTGTATTAACTTTTGTGTTATTTATATTACTCGAATTTATTTTATATTAAATTGATGTAATTTAATTCAAGTTTATATTCTAATTAATTTGATCCGATTTTATATTTCAATTAATTTCACTGAAATTTATAATGCATTTAATTTGAATTAAAATTTGCAAATTGATAGTTGTTTAATATTTTAATTTGTATCCAACTTAATTTGACTAAAATTGATTTTGAAATTAATTGAATTTGATTTTGTATTCTAATTCACTTCTCTCAAAATGTGTATAACTTAATTAATTCAACTCAAATTTGTACTGCAATCAATTTGATTAAAATTTTTAATAAGATTATGTAATATGACTCAAAATTATATTAGTAATTAATTTGCCAAAAATAATATGACAATTAATGTGATCCAATTGTATATTTTAATTTATTTAATCCAATTTTACATTGCAATTAATTATTATTTTATTTATTTTCTTATTAATTTGACAGAAATTTATATAGGTATTTTACTTTATTCCACTTAACCTACTATAATTAATTTGTTGCTTCCTCATAGAGGAAGCTTTGTGATCGTTAAGATTTTCGATTTTCCAAAAATAGTCTAAATCGACTTATTTTCATCTAAAAAGCGTAAATTTTCATTCCTAAGCAAATGTCCAGATGTGTGTGTGTGTGTGTATGTATGTGTGTGTGTGTGTATGTATGTATGTGTGTGTGTGTGTGTGTGTATGTATGTGTGTGTGTGTGTGTATAGCGTTTTTTGTGTACAAGATATCTCGAGAACGCTTTAATGGATTCCAATAAAATTTGGATGACATATTAAGCTCATGAATGTCTAAATTTGGACACAGGGATTTTTGAAAATACCCAACCAAATTTTTTTGGGCACCTTTTTTCATCGAAAAAAATCGTTTTTTGACAAAAATTTTTTTCATGCTAAAAATACAACTTAAAGAATACAAAAATCATGTTCCTCATCTCAAAACGAATCGATTGACCTATATTACTTTTATAATTGATCAAGAATTCGTAAAATAATTCATATTTTTACATAAGTATTTTTGCATTAAAAAGTTTTTTTTTAATAACTTTCCCAATTAACTTATATATTATTAATTTCTTGCTTCCTCTATGAGGAAGCAAATTATTTTGCTTACTTAGAAGCGAAATGTCCATGAAATGGACATAATTCTCACCTAGTTTAAAATTTATTTTCTAATTTTTTTTTTAAATATCCAAAATTTCAAAATTTTTATAAAAGCGTTTTATGAACAGAAGAGAAAATGTAATTATATCTACATTGAGATATATTAAAATTGTTTAATTACAAAAATGTACAATTTAAAATTATTAAATTATGATTAGCCGTTGAACCTTATCAAACAAGGAAAAGTAAAGAAAAAATTAATCATTTGCCAGGAAATGGAACAACATTGTAAACACCTATTTTTATCTTACAATCTTTATTTTTTTTAATCACCTTTCTATTTATAGATATAAAATAATTAAAAATTAGTTTTCTTAAAAACTCTTGTTGTTGATTTGAGCTTGAAACTTTAATTTTGAAAAAATAAAATTTTTTATAAATAGCTTCTTTCGGAGATTTTAATCAAATGTTTCGAGTAGTGGATATTTGGCAGCTTTTTAAACAGATGGCTATAGTTATTTTTAAAGTGTATAATTAGCCTGGGAAGTGAGTCTAAAATTGAGACGATAAATATCTGAAATTAGTTGAAGTTTTGAGAAAAAGATACATGAGATTTAACATGTGGAATGGTATGTTAACACGTGTGTCAGAGGTCACAAAGAAAATAGTTTATAGGGGACAAAAGAACCATTTAACCCTACATATTATGTCGTAAAATTTCCAAAGGCGTTTATACCCCCAATGAATCGAGACTAGACTATTACGAGGTCCCTATAATTTTTTTATTTACCAAGCTAAGAATAGCATAATATACGTCCAAACATCACTTGGTTCATTCGGTCCAATGATCAAAGTTCGTTTGGAATTTTCCCTAGAAGAACTTAAATTTTTATATCTAAACATTACACTTTTGGCGCAAAATATTTTTTAAATAAATTACTCGTGGAAAAAAATTCTTTCATTTTTTTAAATTAATTATTATTTAGAATTAAACGCAATTTTTATTTTATTTTGTTTGTTTCCATTTTAATTCCAATTCATTCTTACAAAATTTGTTTTACCTTTTAAAATCTGCTGAATTTGAATTTCATTTTGATTTCAATTCATTTTCACTTAATTTTATTAAAGTTTATCAATTTAGTTTTATTTATTTTGATTTAGTTTTATTTTACACGTAATTTGATTTTATTTTACATTTAATTCGAGTTTTTAAATCTATTCGGATTTATTTAATTCGGAATTAATTTCTTTAAATTTTTTAATTGATTTTGTTCTACAGTTTTAATTCACATTTTTTTAGATTTATTTCAATTTTAACTTATTTTTTATTTAAATTTGTTTACTTCAGGCTTACACTAAACTTTGGTTTAAATTTAATTTGAATTCAACTTTATTCAATTTTGATTTATGATTATTTGAATTTTTGTCTTTATGTCAATTTGGTTTTTTAAATTTTAATTCCGTTTTATTCAAAATGAAATTTAATATTTAATTTAGATTTATATTTTAAGTTCATTTTATATTAATTTTAATTTCATTTTATTACAGTTTATTAATTCACTTTTCAGCATTTTGTTTTAATTATATTTAAAAAGCAATTTCATTTTATTTTATATTAAAATTCGATTTTACCTAATTCTTAATCAATTTCTGTTTTATAATTTGATTTTGTTGGACTTTTAATTCAATTTTAATTAGCTTTATTTTTATTATTTATTTTGTCTTCTTTCAAGTTTGATTCGGCTATAGGTATTTAATTTTTTTTATTTTTAAAAAAATTCTATTCACTTATAAACTTCAATTTTAATTCTTCTTTATTCCGAATTGAATTTTATTTCCATTTTAATTTAAGGATGTTCAACCCTTTGACATAACCTTAAACTAGAAAATGATTTTACACATAAAATAAATTTAATGTCACCTAATTTTAAACAATACAGTTGTACATTTAAATAAAAAAATAGATTAATACAAAATTTGTAATGAAATAATAATTATTTAACATTTTGTGTTTTTTCTTTAAAGCTTGTAAACAACTGTAATTATTGTTTTCCAATTTTAACAAAGAATAACTCATTTTAATCATTGAAACATTTTTTACAAATCTATTCATTGGATTTTTTAAAAAAATTATTAAACAAATAAAACTTATCTGTTATATATTTTTTAAACAAAAAAACATTTTAACAAAATCCAACACAGTTGTAGAGAATATTTCAAAAATTAAAATGACCTATTATTTGTCAAAATTGGTTGAAATCAATTTTAATAATATTTTTATTTCATGTACCATTTTTTAGTTTGAGGTTATGACAATGGGTTAAACATCCGGGATGAAAAAACAGTTTTCTCTGAATTTTTAAAATATTTAAAAAATGATGCAATTTTGAAATAGTTTTGTTTTTCACTTCTGAGGTATATTTTTATTTCATAGTATTAGAATTTGTTTATTTAATAAGAAACCTTGCTTAATAAAACTGTTAAATAAACATTACTTTTGAAATTAATGAAAATTCTAATATTTTATTAAGTATTTGTCTGGACTTGACGCAAGTGTCGATCAAGGTTAACAAAATAATGATGCAAATGTAATTTCGTCGCGATATAAAAAAAAGATAGTAAATAAACGTCACAGTTCGTCGAACTGAAAATGTCTCCTGTTTGCGATTCCGGATGAGTCCAGCCAAGCCGGAAGTCGACGGATTGCGGTCAGCCTTTGGATATTTATAGAAACTGTCGTCTCGACTTGAAACCAAAACCTAAGACTTTCTGAAACTGATGTGATTCTTGCGAAATAGTTTTTCTCTATTTTTCATCAGTCTCAATTACGTAAAAAGATATTTTTTTGTCATTTCAAAAAAAAAAAAAAAAAAATCTATGAATTATTTTCTATGAGATTTATTTTGTACGTGAAATAATTTTAAATCATTATTAGATAATGAAATATGTGGCAGTTATTTTTATTGTTAAAGTTTTATTTATTTTTTTATTTAAATTTTTTTTTTATTAAATTACTTTTTCTCATTTCTATTAATAACGCAGTTGAAAGGATTTAATTTATACGTCTTGATAAATTTATTGAAAAGAATCGTAAATTTATAATTATATTTAAATAATAATCGTTGAGGGCAAATTTAATGAGATAAACAAGTTATTTTCAATTTATGATAATACTGTCACGAGACACTTTTCTTTTATTCTGGTATTTAAATTTTTTTATCTTTTTGTTTTACGAGTTCATTGGTCCATTTCTCAAGTGAAGTGAACAGGTGTTTTTCACGTACAGGTGTCTTATTTTGCGTTCAATCTCGTACACGTGTAAATCGCTTCCACTCGAAAGTGATTCATTCCTGTAGAAATTCCCTTTTCCATGTCCGTGATTCATTCGAAAGCTAAATTTTCCTCATTTCTGACAATTACGGCAACAATCTATTATTTTTCGATTACATTTTTAGTAAATAAGAAAATTAATTTTTTTATTTTTAATTGTCTGTTATTATTATTATTATTTACCTATCTATTACTTTTTATCCAATTTTTAAATCTATTATTATTTGTTTATAACTTTTTATTTTATCTATCGATTTTTTTCTATTCTTTTCTATTAATGTTTATCTATTACTTATTTACTATTGTTTACCTACAATTACCACTATCTTTTATCGAACTACTTTTATTTGTTTCATCTATTGAAATTGCTTTTAATTTTAAAGTATTATTGACATTTGCACGTAGCTAAATTTAGAAATTTGCAAAAATGTGATTTTATTTGGAAGCGTTAAAAATTAAAAGCGTTTAAATTCGTCAAAATAGAAATTTGTATAGGCATCAAAATTTGAATGCTTTCAATTTTGGGCGTAACCGGTTGAATAAAATGTATTAAAATTTTGAAAAATAATAAATTTGAGATCCTAAAAATTTGATGCAACCAAATTTATAGGTTATAAAAGTTGATCGAATTTAAATTTGAAAGGGAATTTTACTTGCTTCAACTTGATGTAAAATTTAACGTTATGAATATTTAAATGACTTAAAATCTAGAAGCATCAAAATTTAAGCGCAACAAAATTTAGATGCCTTAAAATTTGAATGCAGCAAAATTAAGTTGCCCTTCAAATTTCGATGTTCTAAATTTTAGTCACAAGATTTGAACGTTTCGAAATTTAGATGCCTTAAAATTTAAACGCAAAAAAATTTACTTAACTTAAAAAACCTTAATTTAAACGCATCAAAATTTAATTAACACAAAATTTACACGCATAAAAATTAAAACGCAACTTAATTAGGTGATTTTCAAAATTAAACACAATCATTTAATGCAAAATCAAGATTATCATTTATTTATATCCTATCTTTAACGCGGTAAATAAATAAAAATTAAATAATCTGAAAAGATGTTGAATTTATAGCTTTTTCATTTGATATCGCTATCGTGATCAATAAACAATTATTATAAAATTATAATTAAAAAAATGTTAACAATAGAAACTAGATAAATGACCAGAAGCTTGAACTTTCCGTGGACATGTCTGACGCTAAAAACGACACAAACTTTCACTATATTTATAGAATAAACCAGTTTCTAAATGTTGTGCAAAGTCCGCAAATTTTTATGTTCTTTTGTCTTCCTGTTAAACTGTTTTTGATATTTTATAACTCAAAATGTATTTTTAAACATAAGGAGAGTTATTTTAGTTTCAAGTTTGTTAATATCTACCTGTCTTGACTTGAAGAAAAAAAAAACTCGTTATTTTTAAAAATAACACGTAAAGAACGTTAAAAAAGTGGAATATTCATTAGTTTTTTTAAATTTCAACACTTTTTTGGTCAGCTTTTAATTTTTTTGTTTAATTCTTAATTTTAGTTCTCTCTTGATTTGGATTTTATATTTATTATATATATATATATATATATATATATATCTCTGTTTATTTATTTTCTATGTTTATTTTTTAATTAGTTTAATTTTAATTTTTATAGTTGAAAATTCCCAAATGTTATGAGGCATCTTTTACTTGTTTCTTTGTAAAAGCAAAATGATAACAGGCTAATTAAAACTTTTAAATTGGCTCTGCTCAGAGATAAGTTATTCTGCTGAGTGTTAAAAATAAATTCCCGAGAAAAACAAAATTCTTATTGCAAAATAGGTCCTTCCCCTCGACAATCTTATCATAAAACAAATTCAGATGGTTTATTAATTGATTCTGTAATATAGTTGTAATCACAAAAAAAAAAGAAAATTAAATTAACAAAGATAAAAAAATAATAAATTTACCGACAATAAGAAAATGGCATTTTTTTAAATTTTATTCTAAACTGTTGTTTATCTTACACAAACTATTTTTATATATTATATTTATTAGATTTTTTTTCTAATTTCAGCTTTGGGAGCAACAGAAACAACTGGAAGAGCAGAGGAGAGAAAAAGAGAGACTGGAGGCTCTTAGAAAAAAAGACAAACATGATCATAGTGCAGTTGCCTCAACAGAAGTCAAACAGCGACTTCAGGTAATTTTATTTATTCTAGAAAAACAATTCAATTTGAACTAATAGGACGTTTCTAATGACATCGTGTATGAAATCCAGTATTCTGTAATTTAAAACTTTTTTTTTATATTTTTTTTAAAGGGAACTGTGTATTTTATGTCCCAGAGAAAAAAGAAACTAGCTGTTAAAAGATCTTTATAAAATCATAAAATAAAAGTGTTGGTTCAGGATCATGATTTTATAACTCAAACTCTAACCATAAAGTGTCGTAAACTGCTTCTTTTAATGGTTATTTCTTGCTTGACTGATCCTTTTCCTGAAACCCTTTGTTTATAAGATCTATTTAATTTCAGAGTTTCATCGTCAATAAAAAGCAGAGAGAAGCTGCAGCCGCTGCTAATGGCGCTGTACCTGGTTCCCCTGGATATAGAAATTGGTAAGTTGAATTTTTAAATTAAAAAAGAAAAAAAGTATTTAAGACACTTGACTATTTTTTATAAAATAGACTTTAATTCAATTTTGTTTGAATAATCCTATAAATTAACTCAATTTAATACATAATTGTTTTAAGAAAGAATCAGTTAAACAATTGGAAAAAAAGTCAGTCTATGTATTTTCATATTTTCATACATTTTGAATAAAACAAAACTGTCTAAAATGTAATAAAACATTTTGGTAGAAGGTCATAAAGTTGCAAAATTCTCGGTAATTTAATATCCGGTTACATTATTGAGAATATAACCGAGAATATTCTCCTTCAGAAGAATTAATTTAAAATGTTTAAAAATAATGGCAAATTTTGCAAATTAATTGAAAAAAAAAATGAAAACGATTAAAATTGTCGAAACTAATTTACAAAATCATAGGAATGTTTTAAAATGAAATAAAATAATTTAAATTTGAGAAAAATACTTCAAAATCTTAGAAATAGATTGAAAAAAATTAGATAATGAAAAATTGAAGAAAATAATTGAAAACTTAAAAAAATGATTGAAATTGAGATAAATAATTAAAATTTTAGAAAATGAATTCAGAAATGATATGAAAATGATTAAAATTTTAAGAAAATAATGGAAAAATAATTAAATTAAAGAAAATAATTAAAATTTGAGAAAATAATTTAAAAAAATTACGTAATATATTTTAAATAAAGGAAAATTAAAGAAAATTTTTAAAAAAATACTTGAAACTTTTAAAAGTTCATTGCAAAAAAAATAAGAAAATAATTAAAAATTAGAGAAAATTAAAGAAAAAAGATAAACATAATTTGAAATTGAAAAGTACAATTTTTATTTTAAGAGAAATAATTCCAAAAAATACGGAATATAGGTACATAAAATTCAAGAAAATTGTAGATATAATTGAGAAGTGAATATTAAATGAAAATTTCAGATAAATAATTAAAAACTTTTTGAAAACTATGAAAAAACGTAAGTAATTGAAAATTGAATTAAATACTTGAAATATCAGATAAATAGTTTAAAATTTTGGAAATTATAAAAAAAAATGAAAATAATGGGTAATTTAAGGAAAACATTTAAAAGTCTTAGAAAGTACCTAATTTCAAAAAAGAAGAATAATTAAAAATTGTGGGAAATAGTTGAAGAATGATTTTAAAATTTTGAACTTGAAGAAATTAATTGAAATATTAAAAAAACAATGATAGGTTGAAAAAATAGATGAATTTTGAAATGAATACCTAATTGAAAAAATTGCAGAATTTATTTTAAATAAAAATAAAAATAATTAAAATTTGAGAAAAATACTTGAAAATCTGAGAAATTAATTGAAAAAGAATGAAAATAATTCAAAATTAAAGAAAAGATTTGAAGAAGGCTAAAAATAATTGAAACTTAAGATAGTTAATAAAATTTGTTGGAAATTATGAAAACAAATGAAAATAATTAAAAATTGAAGAAAATAATTAAGAATTTAGGGAAATAATTGAAAAATAATTTAAAATTGAAAAAAATAATTAAAATATGATGAAAGTAATTCAAATTTCAGATAAATAATTGAAATTGTTTAAAATTATGCCAAAAGAATAAAAATAATTAGAAATTGGAGCAAAAGGAAAATTACAGAATTCATTTTTAAGCAAAAAAAAATAATTGGAAAATCGTTTAAAAAGTTAAAAATTGAGGACAATAATCTAAATTTGAGATAATAACTGAAAATTTAAGAAATTAATTGAAAAATAATTAGAAGATGGAAAAAATAATTGTAAAATGATAGAAAGAAATGTATATTGAACAAAACAATTGAAAATTGAGATATTTTAATTTTTAGGATATTAATTCAGAAATAATAAAAAAATTAGAAATTGAAGATAATAATTGCAAAATGAAAATAATAATGGTGGATTAAAAAAATTTATTTAATTTTGCGATAAATATTAGGAAATTTAGCAATAAATAATGAAATTGTTTTATCGTTTTAGTTTATTTTATGAATCTGTATGTTCATAACATTTTTAGTAAAAACTCGATGTTTTTTCGTTTATTTTTTGCATTATATGTATAATTTTTTTTGTTTCTAAATCTTAAAAAAATGAATAAGATTTTCTTGTACTTTATACGTTTCTTTAAAAAATTTTCTCACTTTTCGTTTTATTTTCTGTTGTTTTAGATTTTGTTTTTGTAATTTTTTCAGGTATTAAATTATCCTAGGTATGATTTTCTTCATTTTAAAGTTTTTTAAATAGAAGAGGACTTTTAATTTTTTCCAATTTTCAGATCTCTTTTATAGGTATTCATTCTTCTTTTTGATGTTTACATTTTTAAAAATATTTCGTTATATTTTTTGAAGTTTTATAGCTACTTTTTCATAAAATTTTTTGTTTTTATAAGTTTTAAAAGATTTTTTTATATTTAAAAATTTTCTCGTACTTTCAAGATTATTTTCATATTTTTAAAATTTTCACATTTTCACATTTTTAAAATAATTTTCGTAACTTTTTTATTTTTTAAGAAGTTTCTTTTTCTTTTTTTGCAAGATTTCTGCTTATCCATTAATATTTTTTTATTTTATATATACCTTTTTCATTGATATTTAATAAATGCTGTTATTTTTTCTAAATATTTCAAATTCGTAAACTTCTTCTTAAATCTCCTAAGTTTTTCGTAGATTTTTTCATTTTTTCCTGGGACTTTCGAATATTTTTACATCTTTTAATCATTTTAAACATTATGTTTTTTGTAGATTTTTTAGAATTTTTTTTTATTATTTCTATCTACTTTTGCTAAAAGATTTTCTGATATTTTCAAGTTTTTTCATTTCTATTTTCATATTTTAAGTCTTTTTAATTCTTTTAAGGTATGTATAATATTTTTTGGGCTTTTTAGATCTTTCATTAATTTTTTCCATTTCTTTTCTTCATTCTTTCTCTTTCCTACTTTTAATAAGTACTTTTTCTTTTTTAAAATTCCCCTTTTTTTCAATCTTTATTTTTTCGCCTAAAATTTAATAGAAATTTGAATTTTAAAGCTTTTATAATTGGCTGCTTTCAAATTTAAAATTCCGAAAATTAACTGAATAAAAATGTAGAAATTTAGATTAATTGAGATTGATGTTAAAATCAGTAGATTAAGAAATTAATTATTTAGGTTTTCTTAATCCAGAGGCTGATTTTTTGATTTTCTGCCATTATAAAATTTCAATACCATAAACGAATAAATTTTGGAAAATAATTTTCTTTTTCTAAGCTGCTATAAGTTAACTAAATTTCTTAATTCTGTTGCTATTTTAGGATTAACAGTCACCTTGGTTCTTTTTAGCTACAAATTCCCTTATCTTTAATCACTTGTAAAGTCAATTGAAATTCAATTAAGTACGTGGAGAAGAATTTCCAGTTACGTGACTTCCGACACGTTAACAATCGACATTGGCAAGAATCCCTTTGACGTTTAATATTTTTTTTAGCCAGGAACTGCATTGAACTTACGATTAATATTCAAATCGCATTATTTATTGTCAGGAAGCTGATGACATTTTTCATGCAAAATCTGTAAATTATATTTTCTCTCTTTATAACAGCTAGATTTGTTACATTTTTTATCAATTAACTAATTAAAAATAAGTATTTAAAAAAATTAAATAACAAATGTTCGTTTATCTTAATTATGTTTAATATAACTTTTTACTCTTTTGAAAGAAACTTGAAACCAGTAAATTCATAAAATTTAATTTAAATTTTCCTTGAAATTAAACTTGAATTTTAGTTGAACGTTAAAAAATTTAGATTCCAGTTTCAAATAATTAAAAACCGGTTTTCAGGGAAGAACCTTAGATATTACGTATTTGCATACATAGAAAATTTTCGCTTTGAGACGAATCCCTGTTTGGATACGAGCCAAGTAATTATTATTTACAAGCCTAGAGGCTTCCCGATGTCCTAGTAACTGCTTTTACTTCGAAGAATGAATATTTGCCGAAGGATTTAACCTTTTATCTCTTTTTCACTTTCAATCGTTTACAATTTTTTTTTTCGCTCAGAAACATTGATTGACATTCAGGAAAATTGTAGTTTTATTTACTTTTAAGTTAAAAAGTTTCTTTTTATTTATTTAGAAGCCAAAGGTCTCAAATTTTTAAAAAACATTCCAATTCAAATATAAACTAGTTGACAATTAGAGTTGATGAAATCGTTTAAAATTATTCGCGTTAAATATTGTGTATTTAGATTTAAAATTATTTAATATTTATTTAGACAATTGACAGATTTTTTACATTTCTAGTTTTGTTTTTAGTATTTTGAGAATTATTCCAAAAATACTCAAAAATAGTACTTTTATTCTTTTTCAATAATTCCTAACAGTTGAAAAGTTTTTTTTTTTGCAAATGCGAAATGTATTCTAAGAAAGTTCACTTTTTGGCAATTTTACTAATCTCGAAAATCGCATTTTTAAAGTATGATCTGGGGAAAAAATAATTAAAATTTGTATCTTTGTTCGGAAAGCACGGCAATGAAATTTGTGTAAAATAATTGGCACATTAGGGTACTTGAGCATTAAGCGCCTCTTGCAAAACGACATTTAGTGTCAATTAATGAAGCAGAGAAGCGAGACGTGATTCGCGAAATTTAATGAGACGTTCTCATGGGTCGCAATAGTTGTATTGCCGACGGCAAAGGTGTAACGGTAATAGCACAAGCTGGCCCAGTTATCTATTTAGCTTCAACGAGATATTTCTCAGTCTTCTGTCAAGATAACTTGATTCTTGTCTGGTCGTCAGTTGACTGTCCATCACTTGAATTTTCACTCAAAACCACCAGATGATTATTTTAGATAAATCAAATTTATAATATTCAGTTTAAATAATTACTATCAATCCATAACTTCGATATTTTAACTCAATTCAATGATGAGAAGATTTTGTGAATCTAAATTTCGAAGATTAAAAAGTTAAACGTTTCAGTTATAAGGAGTATAAGGAGTTTACAGTATAAGGAGGCCCCACTGCTATGGTGCTATGTTTCACTATGTTTAACCTTGAAAAAGTTGAAGCTGGTTTCCCCGTTTCTCTTACAAATTAGCGATAGTGGAGAACCTAGCGGAAAAGCTTAGAATTATAAGCCACACAATGTCATTTTTGTGTACATGCAATTACTAACACACTTGATGTTCCCAAGTATCTAAATTTAGATGAATCAGCTAGGGTTGGAAAGTTTCATGAAACTTTCCTAATTGAAATGTTTCATGAAAGTTTCAATGCTTCATGAAACATTTCAAAGTTTCAATATGGCGCAAATGCATGGGCAAACTAACCTTACCTTACTTGACAAATAAATTTGAAGGCGCGAAATTTAAATTCTATCCCCTCCACTCAAAGTTTCATGAAACTTTGAAACTTTCGTCCATGAAACATTGAAAGTTTCAATGAAACGATTCACAGCTTACAACCCTAACTGAATCACATTGACATAACCTCAAAATAAAAAATGGCTTTTCCGACCAAATGAAAGTATATTATTTAAATTAATTTGACTAAACTAACTTTGTATTGTTGTTGGTCATTTAAAACTATAAATATTATCAAATTCAAATAATTAAATTTATTAAATTAAATTAAAAATTACGAAATTGAAGAATATATCTGAAAAATGAAGAAAATAATTGACAGTTGAAAAAAAAATTCGAGAAATGGCTACACAATTACACATTTGAAAAAATAGTTTAAAAATTAAACAATAAATATTAAATTTAAATAAAATAGTTGAAAAATTATAGGAATAACTGTTGGAAATAATTGTAAATTGAACCTCTGGATTGAAAATCGAAAAAAATAATTGAAATTAAAGAAAATAATAGAAAATTGTGGAAATACTTAAATTGAAAGTTTTAATTTTTTATTTATTTTAATTAAATTAAAATTTGAAAAAATAATTTATAATTGAAAAAAATTACAAAATGACGAAAATAATTGACAATTGAAAACAAAACTCAAAAAATGTCTAGATTCATACACAACCGAACAAAATAATTTAAAAAAATCAAAGAATAATTATAAAATTTTAAGATAATAATTGAAAATTGAGGAAAATAATTAATAATTGAAGGAAATAGTTGAAAAATGATGAGAATAATTGAAAAGTTCAAGAAAATATGTAAAAAATGACAAAAGTAATTGTCAACAGAAAACAAAATTTGAAAAATGACTAGATTAATAGACAACTGAAAAAAATAATTGAAAAAATTAAACAAGAAATATTACTATTAAAGAATATAATTGCAAATTGAAAAATTAAAAAAATTATAGGATTAAGTGTTGAGAATAATTGCACATTTAACAACCGAATTGAAAATCGAAAAAAATTATTAGAAATTTGAGAAAGCAATTTAAAGTTAAAAAATGGAATTGAAATTTAAAGAATATACTTTAAAATTGAAAAAAGTAATTGAGAGAATTAATTAATGAATATAGAAGAAAACCATAGAAAGAAAAATAAAGAAAATAATTGAAAATTGAAAAGTGGAATTTAAATTTGAAGAAAATAATTGAGAATTGAAGAGAATAGTTCCAGAATTGAATAATTGAATTGAAATTTTAAAATAATTTTTAAGAGTGACAAAAATAATTGAAAAAATCAGAGAATTATTTAATATTGAGGAATTAATTGAAAATCGATCAAAATATTTGAAAATAAAAGAAAATAATTTAAACATGAAGAAATAAATTGGAAATTTAAGAATTAAATGGAAATTTCAATAAAATAATCGATAATTAAAAGAATAATTACAATGTGATGAAAATAATTACAATATGACGAAAATAATTAAATATTGACGAAAATAATTAACAATGAAAAAAAAAAATTCGAAAAATGGTGGGAATAATCAGCATTCGAACAATTTTTTTTTTTTTAATTAACGAATAATCATAAAATTAAAAGAAAATAATAAATTATCAATTGAAAACTGATAAAAATTATGCAAAAAATTGTAGAAAATAAATCAAAATTGAAGAAATTAATTGGGAATTGAAGAATTGTATTGAAATTTTAAGAAAATAATTGATAATTGTGAAAATACGAGAATTATTAAATATTGAATAAAATAATTGAAAGTTGAAAAAAATAATAAAAAATTAAAGAAATAAATTGAAGATTAAAGAATTAAATTGAAAATTAAAGAATTAAATTGAAGATTAAAGAATTGAATTGAAATTTTAAGAAAATAGTTCATTATTGAAAGAAAAATTACAAAATGACTAAAATAATTAAACATTATAGAAAATAATTCAGAAATGACTGATTAAAATTTAGATAATTAAATCCTAAACCAATAAAAACTTGAATGAGTTGTTATTTGCATCAAAGAAAGTTTTGATTAGAAGATGCAGTAATTTATTGATATAATTGTAAAATAAAGATTAGTTTTATTAAAATAATTATAAATGAAAACTTTTATTTAACGACTGAAATTGAAATTTAGTTGAAACTTCAACAAATTAAAACTTAAACAATTATATCGATGCTTAACTATTAATTTAGATTTCCTTTAGTAAATAATTATTTCGAATGAACATTTTAAGTAATTTTTGTATTGATAGAATTAAATTTTAATACACTGAAATGTTAGTGTATCGAAATGTCAGTTTAATATTTTAGAGTAAACAATATTTTTTATTAATCTTATTTTCTGTAAATGCAGTTAAATTGATTCTCATCAAAATGGACTCTAATTTTAATTGATCTCTTTTTTCTAATTTTTAATTAGGAATTAAATAAGTTTAATAATAATTTCATCATACAACAAAAAAGAAGAATTTTGAAAACTTCAGGCGTGGACAGAATGAAAAAATTAATGAATCTTGCGGATTATTATTATAGATTTTGAAAGTGCCAGTGGTACATTTTTCAGAGAAAATTAGGTTAATTATAAGCTAAAGTTTGTTGTTAAGTAATAATTATTTAACATTTTATGGTTTTTTTTAAAATCTAGTTAAAATCTGTAATTTTTATCCATTTTTAACAAACAATAGCTTATTTTTCTTGTTAAAACATTCTCTACAATTTTATTTATTGGGTTTTGTTAAAGAACATTTTGTTTAAAAGTTATCAAGCAAATGAAATTTTTTTTTTACGTTTTGTTTAAACAAAATAATTAACTTAATTCTAACAATTAAAATTGCACAGAATGATTCATCGAGAAAAATGACCTATTATTTCTCAAAATTGGACAAAAATGACAGATTTTAACAAGATAGAAAGAAAAAACATAAAATGTAAAATAATTATTATTTGACAATAAATTTGATCTCAATTTCAATATCTTTCAAAATTTAGTGAAATTAATTTCAATAATATTTTTATTTGGGGTGAAAAACGACTTTCTAGTTTGAGGTTATGTAAATAGTGGGAACCTCCTTAAATTTAAGAAATGCTGAAATGTTTAGTCTTTAAAATTTGAAAAATGGAATGTTTAGTTTTTAAAAAAGGATTCTATTTTTTGGCCTTGAAATTTGGATAAAACAAAATTTGAAAACGTTAGAAATTAAGCAAATTTGAATTTGAAAAATTTTTTATTTGAATCTGTCAGGAAAAAAAAGTCATGAAATTTGTTTTAAAAATTTCTGGCAGCAATATTTGGAAACTTAAAAATTAAAATGATCATAAAATCTCAAAAATCTAACAAATTTGGTAAATTTGGGCCACTTTTTGAATGCTTTCAAACGTAAAAAATTTAGAAGCTCGATTTAAGAAATTAGACGCAGTTAATATTTCAAACATTTAAATTTGAAAAAAAGTGGATTATAGAAACGCTTAAATTTTAAGGTATTTCAATTTTAGTTCCAATTGTTTACTTCTTTTTAAATAATTCAGAAAATAATTCAAACGCAAAATTGTTGAAATTGTGTTTTTTAATTTTTAATCTTAAATTAATTAAAATGAAATAATTATTAATTTCCAATTATAGACTTTGAATTTTAAATTGCCGACAAAATTGTTAGTTTGGCCATAAGTTTACTGATATATTAAAATTAAAAAAATATTGGAATCTTGTAATTGAAAATAATGTTGAAAATAGAAATTGAAATATTTTTTCAATTGTTTTTTTTTTCTTTCAGGTTACAATCTCAATCGGAATCTGGTAGTTCGCCGAATGCTTCCCATCCTTACAGAATGCCGCAGATTCTCCAGGATAAATTTGGTGATGATTTCCCTCTCCGAAAAACAGGTAGATAAACCAAAACACAAATTTAAAATCGTAACGCGATTTAGTTCGAGTGGAATGCCTACTAAAGCATGAATCAGCATTGCCAAAAACCTCTTTAATTTTTTTTACCACTGTCTTATATTGAAATTTAACAATTTTTTATTTTATAATCAGTAAAAATTAATTAAATTACATTCAGTTAGAAAGTAAATTTTATTAAATTAAATTACATTCTGTTAACTATTAAATTCTATTTAGTTAAAAATTAAATTACAATTATTAAAAATTAGATTATACTCAGTTTACATTATATTGCATTTGGAATGAAAATTTTTGATTTAATCGAATAATTCCTTTGATAGGATTTTTTTCGAATAAAGGAGATGATTTTTATTTCATATGATTCTCGAACAGCAGAGATTTTATTAAAATTCTTACAGCTTCCTGTATTTTCTTATTTTCTATATCATAATATCTGGTTTTTGTATTAGTAAAAGGTGACGGTTTTATTATCTTCATTAAATTATCTGTAAGGGTATCAGGGCCTCTTTAAAAATTTGTCCTCGACTAATTTTTTGTACATAATTGTCAATATGTAAGATACCACAAATTTGTCTTGTTTAACAAAATCTTAATAATAATTCACCAAATTTCTATTAATAATTTAACAGAATTTTATTAATAATTTTCAATAAAAAAGGTTTTGCTGACTTTGTAAACAAACAATTTTTTAAAATGCCAATTAACGTTCGAAATTGTATTATATTTTTTATTAATTAAGAGCTTAGCTACTGTATATATATAAAAAAATAAGGACACTATAAAAGTCAATGTTTCATGAAATTTTAAATATTAATCTTTTAAATAATTAAAAAATCATTCGATATTTACATTCCTTAATTAAATTAATCTTTCAAGTAATATTCGCAGCTCAGAATCGCTTTCGCGAATTTCAAAGCTTGCGTTACATTCTTTTTGCCAAATTAACGTGCCTGCTGATTGTCAGGAAATGCGAACGAAAATTTTTATTTTATTTCTCAAAAATTTGATTTTTTACAGTTATTGAACTTTGAATTCAAAATTTACTGAAATCTACTTAAGCTGTTTTGAAACAGAGTCTTTTTTTTATTAGAAACGATTTCAAGATATCTTAATTCTTTCATTTTTAAATTAATTTTCTGATTTTTAAAATAATTTCCGAGAAGAGAATTATAAAATAGACATTTTTTGATAAAAAAAAACAAATTTTTATGAATTAGTGTTTTAAGGAGGAATTGGACACCTAACTTGAGAAGAGGTTATGTTTAAAGTAATTCTTTTGCATTTTGAACTAAAAAAATGAACTTTTAATATAATTTAATTTAGAGAAAATGTGGAAAAATTAATTTAAAACAAAACAAACCAATAAAAATCATGATTCGATAAAAATTGAAGATTTTTGACATTTAGAAATAAATTTATATTTTCACTCATTTCTCTGAAACGTTTCCAAATGTCAAAAATCGTTAATTTTTATCCAATTGTGAATTCAAATGATTTATTTTGTTTTAAATCAAATTTGCCACATTCTGTCTAAACAAAATTAGATTAGCAGTTAGTTTTTCTATTTCAAAAAACAAAATAATTAGTACAAACATAACCTCTTCATGAGTAGGTGTCCAATTCCTCATTAAATAGTTGGATTAAATTTATTTTAAATGATGGGATTAAAATTATTGAAAATTGTTGTAGAAATTTGAAATAAAAGTAAAAAGTTTCGTTGGCATACTTGAATTTTAAAAAGTGTATTGCTTGTGTGTGTGATTGTGATTCGACTGGTACACGAGTCGAGTAATTCGACTGGTGTACCTGTAATTTGGTACGATGACTAACCCTGGCTGAATCGGCCAGCCTCGGAGCCGAATCTGCTGAAGGTGCGACTAAAGCAGCGTGTGATGGAGAGGAACATGGCCGCGTCCAGAAACTCACCCCTTATGGCACGCAGGAAGGACCGACTACTGTCGCACCTCAAGCGGAAGTCACTCCTAGCAAGTACGTCCTATAATTATGCATTAATTTCCCTCTACGCTATTAAAATAAAAATAAATAAAAAAAAGAACAAAAGCACAAAAATAAAACAAACACAATGCTCTCTGCCAAACAAAAATAAATTCAAAATTTCACATCTATGTAAATGCTTCTTCTTTCATATTTCAACTTTCGAGAAAAACAAGTTTTTTTAATACTTTTTAAATCAATTTAGTTTATTAAACAGGGTGTCTAGTTGTTATAAAAATATTTTAGTCTAAAAAAATAAATATAAATAAGGAAATTCTTAAAATGGAAATAAATTACATTTTCTTGAAGAGGCGCATGATTAAGGATGTTCAACCCATTGACATAACCTCAAACTAGAGAATGGTTTTTCACATAAAATAACTAGGAGAAAATTATATTCGTACATGAACATTTCGCTTCCTTGTAAGCAAAATAATTTGCTTCTTCATAGAAGATGCAATAGATTATAATAATGCAAAAAAAAAAAAAAATTTGAATTTTGTTAAAAATAAAAAATAAACATTTATTCTATCAATTTCCAGAAAAATATATATTTTATATAGACCGACAAGTTCGTCTTTTAATCTAGAATATTTTATCGAAAGGACCTATTATTATAAAATAAAAATTGGAGACGTTATAAATAAAAAAAGAATTTTAAATGTAAAAAAAATGAAAAATATTAATTATTTTACGAGTTTTGGATCAATTTAAAACTTTATTTAGGTCAATCGAGTCGTTTTGAGATAAGGAATATGTTTTTTGTATTCATTAAGTTGTATTTTTAGAATGGAAAAAATTTTTGGCAAAAATAGATTTTTTTGATGAAAAAGGGTGCTCAAAAAAATTTGATTAGGTATTTTCAAAAATCCCTGTGTCAAAATTTAGATATTTATGATCGTAATAAGTCATCCAAATTTTATTGAAATCCGTTAAAGCGTTCTCGAGATATCCTGGCGAAAAAAAACCAAACACACGCATCATTTGCTTAAAAATGAAAATTAACGTTTTGTAGATAAAAATGAGTCGATTTAGACTATTTTTTGAAAGTCAAAAATCTTTACGATCACAAAGTTTCCTCGATATGAGGAAGCAAAATATTATTAGAATTGATTTCACTCAATTTTGAAAGATTATTTGTATATTTTTCAAAAAAATTAGGTTGATACAAAATTTGTTATCAAATAATAATTATTTTACATTGTGTTTTTTGTTTAAGGTTTGGGGACAATTGTAATTTTTATTCAATTTTGAAAAATAAAGGCTTATTTTAATCTTTGAAACATTCTTTATAAATCAGTTGATTGAATTTTGTTAAAATATTTTTTGTTTAAAAAAATATGAACAAAATTCAACGAATAGATTTGTAGAAAATGTTTCAAAGATTAAAATGAGCTATTTTTCGTCAAAAGTAGATAAAAATTACCAATTTTTTACAAACTTTAAAGAAAAAACACAAAATTTTAAATAATTATTATTTTATAACAAATTTTGTATTATCCTAATTTTTTTTAAAAATATACAATTGGATCATTCGAAATTGGGTGATTTTAGTTTTTGATATTTTTACTTTAAAGAAACCCCCATTTTCTAATTTAAGGTTATGTCAATGAGTTGAACATCTTTAAATTCTAAAATTCATTATTTACAAGTTTTATTTTATAGAATTTCATTGTATATAATTTATTTTTCGTCGAATTTGTTTTCAATCGTCTTGAAATTAATGGACGTATGATTAAGTTCTAAAATTAATTATTTAGCATATTTATTTTATAGAATTTCATTAGGAACAATCTTCTTTTAGTCTAAATTTCATATTTTTGAATAAAAGTTTTCAATCAAAAAAAAATTAGCCGAATTCTGACCTAACAGAATTTTTAGGTCACCGAATTCATATTTAACAGAATTTTCATTTTACAGAAATCATTTTAACCAACTTTTCATTCAAAAGAATTCCAATTTAAACAAATTTTAATTTAGAAGAATTTTTATTTTATAGAATTTTAGGTTAATCGAATTTTTAAATACCAGATTATTCATTTGACAGAATCTTCATTTGTCCGAAATTGTATTAGTGCGAATTGACGTTTGATAGAAAACTTAAAATGCAGAATGTTCATTTGTCCGAAATTGCAAATGTCCGAAAAATCATCCGACATTAATATTTTTTCGCGAATTTTGAAATTGCTCAATTGCAATTTTTTCATATTTTCTGATTGGTCAATATAAAAAATCGCGCCAAAATATTAATGTCGGATGATTTTTCGGACATTTGCAATTTCGAACAAATGAACATTCTGCATTTTAAGTTTTCTATCAAATGTCAATTCGCACTAATACAGTTTTGGACAAATGAAGATTCTGTCAAATGAATATTCTGGTATTTAAAAATTCGATTAACCTAAAATTCTGTAAAATAAAAAAATTATTCTAAATTAAAATTCGTTTAAATTGGATTAATTTTTGTTCGATTGAAAACGCATATTCGAAAATGTGAAATTTCGACTAAAAGAAGATTCTTCCTAATGAAATTCTATGAAATAAATATTCTAAATAATTAATTTTAGAACTTAATCATACGTCCCGAAATTATCCATAATTTTTATTAAATAGACTTTTGAAATTATCCAATTTCCATGTAACGGAATTTTCATTATACAGAGTTTATTTTTAACTGACTTTTTATTTAAAAGAATTCAAATTTAATCGAATTTTCATTTGACAAAATTCTTTTTTAACAAAATTTTAAGTGCTGAGAATTTTCAAATACCAGAATATTCATTTGACCAAATATTAATTTCTACAAATTTGTATTTGCACGAATTGTTATGTAATACAATTTTTAAAACACCGAATTTTCATTTGTCCGAATTTGCAAAAACCGAACGTTTATTCTGTTATTATCTGACAGAAAGATTTTGGCGCGAATTTTAAATATTAAACAATCATAATTTTTTTGATAATTGCTGATTCGTTAATTTTAAAATTCGAGCTAAAATTTTTCTATCCAAGCTTTGTTCGATTATTTGTAATTTCGAACAAATAAATATTTGATCAAATGGATATTCTGGTATTTCAAAGTTTTACTCACTTGAAATTCTGTTAAATTAGAATTCTGCTAAATGGAAATTCGATTATATTCGAATTCTTTTAAATAAAAAGTCAGTTAAAAATAAATTCCAGTAATTATTAATTCAATGACTTAAAACTATTTTTAAGTAGAAATTCGGATTCATTTAAATTCGATTTCTAAAAATTAAGATTATGCAAAAACAAACGATCTACACAGTTATTATTAATTTTTAGCAAAAATTTAAGATATTGGCGAAAACAGGTCGGAAAAATTATTTAATTGGATTTTAAAAAATGGAATTATTATGATTAATAATATTCTTTGAAAGAAAAAATATCAATTTTATGAGGAAAAAAATTGATAATACATGACAAAAGCAATTTTTTAAAATTTTTATGGAAGGATTATTATGTTGAGAAAAAGACTTTCCATAATTTAATTATTTCAAAATTTTAAACAAGTAAACTATTTTTTAATTATGATTATTTGTTTAAGAAAATCATTTAGAGAATTTTTTAAACTAACGAACCATGTTTGCAAAATGGTATAATTTAATATACCTATTCGAAATACATAATGGATTGTGGAAAGTTTTTTTTTCTCAAGATAATATTAATCTGGAATTAATTATAATTTAGATTTATCGGTAAAATATTTTCATATTCTTACAATTAACCGAATTTTTTTAGGAAATATGTTTTTTTGTTTTAAAAAAAGATAAACAAAATTTGTATTTTATACGATTTCTTTCTTAGTTTTCTTTCCTTTTTAAACAATATCTACTATAAAAAGCTAACAAAATTATTTTTATTGTAATATTTCACGGGCAATTCAAAGATCATTAAATAAATAAAGAAAAATTATTTTTTGACTCCTTTTCCAAGAAAAAATAATTTCTTTTTTGTTCCCAACGTAGTAAAATTTGGAACTTCTAGTCACTTTTTAAAATACAAAAGCATATTTTTTAAAGGATTAGAAATAATTAAAATTTTTTTTCTCACTAGACACCCTGTTGATAAAAAGAAAAATTCAAAGAACTTTTAAAATTTAGTACAAATTTAAAAAATAAAATTTAAAACACAAGTTTTTCCTTTAAATAATCTTGATTTTGTCTGTTTTAAGAAGCAGAAAAAAAAACAAGGCAGCGATTTATTTTTATGGTTTGACGATGGCCTGTTAGGAATTTGTTGCACTCGTTTTTTTTTTCTTTGAGTAATTGATGTTGAATTGTCTTTGCTAGTGTATAATAACCGCATGGAAAGATTATTAACCCGGAATAAAACAGCTCTATCTTTTGGTATTTTCTAAATTCCGTTTCCAAAAAGACAATCCAGTTCTACATCGTTTCTGCTTCAATTTTGTACAAAATTATTGCCTTGAGTTCATTACACTGAAAAAATTTCAAGTCATCAAATTGGAATGAGGGAACATTTTAAATTGTTGTCTTTTTATTATAAATTATTGTTTGCTGTTTTCGAAATATACGATTTGTATTTTTGAGAGGAAAAAAAATCCACATTGTTTTCGAAAAACGTTTTCTATTTTCGAAAAATGTGCTTTATTTTCAACAAAAAAAATATATTCTATTTTTCGAAAAACGTTCGCTACTTTCTCAAAACACGTTCGCTATAATGTGGAAATTGTCTTTGGTGTGAGCGGTGTATTATAATTGCTTAATGACTATCAATGAAAATTTTTGCTGTTCTAAAATACCGACGATTCTTTTGCATATTTAATTCATAAATCTTATTCACTTGACCTGAGGTTGAATAACTAAGAAATCTTCCTATTAATTTTGTATATTATCTGTAATAAAAATAGCATATTATTTAAAATTAATAATCAGCCTAGAGAAAAGATTTTGAATAATTTGTGGAAATCTTTTCCCTCGGTAGAACAGGATATCTGGAGACATTATTTTTTCAGTGTAATTAAAAGGTTTGATTGAAAGTGATCAGAGTTTGAAATCTCATGGTGCAAATCCTTCTTTTAGATTCTGGCAGTAATCCTGAGTCTGGACCAAATTCACCACCAACTATGAATAATTCTCAGTCGAGTCCAACAGCCGGAAGTAGTACGCCAATCCAGGAGGTGGGCTAGAATAATTTTAACTGGATTTTATTTCATTTTTCGATTTAATAGATGAATTGAATAACATCAATTATTTTTAATTGAAAGATAATAGTAAAATTTCGCAAATTTGAGGAACAAATATATCAAACTAGATTAATTTATGGATAATGTTTCATTAGTTTCGAAATTTGGTATCTAGTTTTTTAAACTTCAAAATCTGATTTTATATTATTTTCTACATTTTTTTATTAAATTTTTTCATTAAATAATTCAAGCTTTTAATTGTTCTCTAAATTGAAAAATGTCAAATTTGAATGTTTGTTAATTTGTTTGCGTCAAAATTTCAAAGCTAGCTAAATTTGTTGAAATTAATCTTCAAAAAGCTTATAAATTTCAATTTAAGACTTTTTTAAACTATACAATTAAGATTATTTTTTAATTTAATTCATTTATTTTTCATCGTTTATAAAATTGATTTTTTATGCTTCTACTAAAGGACAATTTTTTTTTATCAACGCTTTTAATTTCGAATTAAAATTCAAAGCCTCAAAATTCCCATTGCTTGAAAAGTTTGCTAAAAAATTTGTAAGCTTTTGATTTCGTTTAAGATCAATATTTAATTGAACGTCAAATTTTTAACATAAAACCCTTAGAATTTCAAGAGAATTTTATTTTCAACCCCTTTCAAATCGAAATTCGTTTAATTGTAAATTCAATTTTAGGTATTTTTAATTTCAACTAGCTTGAACGGTTTCAATTTTTAAATAATACATATTTAGTTAATTTTAAAAATTTTTAAGTTTTCCCATTCGATCGAGCTTAATTTTTAATACTTAATTTACAAAATTACTAAATTTCAAGCGATTCCGAATTTAGTTAGATTCAATTTTAACTATTTTCAAAATAGTTGCTTTTAACTTTTTTCTAAATTTGAAATACAATTTATTTTCAACCCTTCCGACTTTGGGTGCATTCAACTTTCACAATTTTCGAAATTTATGTGCATTTGAATGCTTAATCAAATTAAATTTTTCATGTTTTACAAACTAATAATTTACGTTTGGAGTTTAAAAATACTTTTGTGTTTTATTTTCAATATTTTATTTAAAAATTTTACAGTGGAATTGAAATTTTAGTTTTAGTTGCAAAATTTTGTTTAGGTTTAAATTTTATATCGTTTTTCAAATTTTAGGAAGGTGAAAACGCTCAGTATGGAGGCGCATTAACAAGCAGTAGTCAACAAGGAAGTCTTTCAGATCTTTCTCTCTTCAGCTCACCGTCCATGCCCAACATTTCTCTTGGTCGACCCCATGTGCCATCTAGTTCTACGGTAATTATATTATAATCATTTTTAAAAATTAGAATTCTTTTTTTATTAAATTAAAATTCATCTCCTTTCTTTAAGTTAATAAAAAATATCTTCTTTAGTTAAACATGTCGTTTTAAATTACATTTTTTATTTTCATTGAATGTTGAGAACTATATTAAATATATCTATTATCTAATATAAATCAGATCTTTAAAAATAAATTTAATAATTAAAATAATAATTTTTAAGTAAAAGATTTCAAATTTTTAAATAATTTTTTAAATAACTTTTATAATAGAAAATAAAGGAAAAGACATTGAAGAAGAAATTAATATAATTATATTATTAAAGAAATATTTATTATTTTATGTACCTTTTGTATTAGGGTTAATTAAAAATATTTATTTATTAAATACAATTTCGAAATGAATTGAGCTAAGATTAAATTATTAATGAAATTTTAAGTTTATTTTAAATTTAATTTTATTAATGAAATGTTATTCAAAATTAATATCTAATTTTTTAATAAATGAATTTGATTTAAAATATATAAAAATTAATTCAAATATAAATTTATTTTCTATTTTTGATCCAATAACAAATTATTTCATGGCTTTAAATTGATTAAGAATATTAATTTTTTAAAATTTTTCATTAAATTAAAATTCTCCTTTTAGTCGATTATTTCCAATATTGTAAGTCAATTAGAATTTCTTTTTTTTCTTTAGTGGAATTGAGAGTCTTATTTCTTTAATTCAATTAACATTATTAACATTATTCTTATTTCTTTAGTGAAATTACAAAATTTATATTTTAAATTAAATTACAATTTTTCTTCTATTATTAATTAAATTATATTATATAGCATTCTTTCTTTCTTTAGTTTAATCGTAATTCTTCTTCTTGAGTTTAATTCAATTAGAATTCTTCTTTCTTCTTCCACTTTATAAATTGAGATTCTTCTTCTTTCTTTAGTTCAATTAAAATTCTTCCTTCTGCAGTTTAAATAGTTCTTTTTTGAGTTGTAAGGATTTTTCCCTCTTTTCTGTTAAATAAAATGTTTTCAGCTACTTTAATTTATTATTATCCTTCCTTTTTAATTAAGTTACAATTTTTCCTCTTTATATAAATTAACATTCTTCTATCTTTGGTCAAATTCTTCGTCTTTTTTTAGTTAAATCATAATTTTATTTTCTCTCTAATTATAAACTAGGATTTTTTTCCCTTTTTTTAAATTAAATTGAAATTTTTATTTTTAAGGTATTAGTCGCGTAAAATGATTTTCGTCAGATTTTTTTAAAACTTTGTATCTGTATTCATGAGGTATTTATCTATGAAATGAGATCTATCCTATTAATTTTGACCACTTCTGAGCTTCAAAATATTAATTCAAAGTTTATACCTTTTACATGCAATAGCACAAAATGCATGTAAAAAATGTCTCTTATATTCAATTATAAAAAAACAAGTCGTCAGTTTTTCAAATAAAACTACTAAGTTACACATTGAGATAAAATAAATCCTTTAAAAAAAAAATAATTTTATTGACCACGCCGTATAAAAAATACAATAATTTAAAAATTCATAATTTTTCATTTTCACGTGGTTTCATTGAAAAATGTCGAAAACGTGTAAGCAATACATCACGATAACTTATAGTACCTGACTCAAAATCGTGAAAATTACATATATTATATTAGAAGAGGTCACAAGCAAGCAAGTGAGTTGATATAAAAGTTTATTTTTTGTTCTTTTTTATTTTGCGGGAGTTTTGCGGGAGCATTTACGCGACTAATACCTTAAATAAATTAAAATTGTTCATTTATTAGGTAAATTGTAATTTTTCTCCTTCTTGTAGTTCAATTAAAATTCTCCTTTTTTCTGAGTTTATTAGAGCTGTGCAAAATTATAAAATTCGATCCTCTCCATGAGAATTTACATGGGCTCGGTTCGGTTCGAATTTCGATCCCATGCAAAATTCGAGTTTCTGCACAGCTCTATAGTTTATTTAAGATAAATAAATTTAGTTTATAATAATTTTTATTTAATTTATATTAAATTATAATTAAATAAATTAATTAAATAATCCTTTGTAGTTAAATTAAAATTTTTCTTTCTTTTTTAAGTCAATTAAAATTTTCTTTCTTTACGTAAATTCGAGTACCTACTTTAAAAAAAATAAAAGTTTTCTTTCTTCTTTAGTTTAATTCATATTCTTCTTTTTATTTATTAAATTTTAATTATTCTTCTTTCTTTGATTAAATTAGAAATCTTTATTTTTCTCTATTTTAAATTGAAATTTTCTTTCCCCCTTTGGTTAAATTTCTTGCTTTTTTTTTAGTTCAATAATAATTTACTTAAACTAAATTTATTTTATCTTTCTTTAATTAAAGTAAATTTTTTTCAAATAAAATATTGTTGTTTTTTATGTAAATTAGAATTTTCCTCCTTTCTGTTGTTCAATTATGGTTTTTCTTTAGTTTATTTAGAATTCTTTATTTTTTACTTTATTCTCTTCTTTCTAATAATAAATAAAAAACCATTATAAAAATATTGTAAAAAGAGAATTCCTCTATTTTCTGTAACTAAATTATAATTCATTTTCTTTAATCGTGTTAGAATTTTTAGTTATGTGGTTCAATCAGAATTCTTTTATTTACTCTAGTTAAAGTAAAATTTGTTTTCTTCCTTTCGTTGAGCTACACTTTATTTTCTCTTTTAAAATGAATTATAATTCTTCTTTCTCTCTATTACTTCAATTACAATTTACATTTTTCTTTCTTTCTAAATAACAATTATTCCCTAATTATCTTAATTATTGATTATAAATAATTTATATTTTTAAAAATCTCTTTTTTGCCTCTTTAAATAAATATTTCTTTAATTCGGACGGAAACCTTCCTTCACTTCAAAAAATGTACTAAAAACGTCTAATTTCGTGTGACATTTGTGAATGGTTTCAAAGATAAAATCTTATTTCGAATAAATCTAAATAATTTGTTTTTTTTTTCTTAATTTCAGAGTTGTACAAAATTAGCTCCAGTGTCAGAAGCCGAGGTAAGAGCTGCATTCACTGCTCGGCTGGGGATGCCATTGACTGGTCAAATGTTGCCGGGAACTCTGCCATTCTATCCATCCTTGACAGTGATCGACGGCGAGCCAACGTATGTTCATAAACAAATGCAGAATTTGGAGCAAGCTGTAGGCTCTAGGCAGCATCCGATGTATCACGGAAATCCAATAACGGATACTCAAGTAGCACACGCAAGACTGCATAAGGCTGGCCACCGGCCTTTAGGTAGTATGTTCACTCTTTGTTCACGTTTTTTGTCTACGTGTAACGATCTTGGCAAATCGTCCTCGGTCCAAGATTCCAAAATCTCGAAAACTCAAGAATCAAGGTTCTCTTTTATTCCGAGGACACACCGAGACGTATCACGTATCTTTTAAGGCCCTTGGAAAATTCATTTGCCAACTTTCTTTTCTATTTTTCCAATTTATTCATACGTTGGACAGTTTCGAAAGGCCTTAAGATCCCTCTTTTCAGATTTGAGTCTAATTTTTGGCTATCTTTGTTTTTGATATTTTAGGTAGAACTCAATCTGCACCCTTGCCACTGGGTCATCCAATGCTCCAGGGAGGCATGATTGCACCACCAACTCACTACGAGGAGTACCTGGCTGAAAAGCAACTGCATGATCAACAACAGCAAGCTCATAATTATCTGAAGCAGCAGATTCGTCAGACAGTTCTGACCCGCGTCGGATCACGAGCCAATCAACTTGATGAGGCTTCTGAGAGCGAAGAGTCAGAGGTAATAGACCTTACTGGGAAGAAAGACCTTCAAGAGGAGAGCGAGATCTCGAAACAGCAGAGGGATCGGGAACAGTTTCTACAGCAGCAGAGGGATCTCATGATGAGACACACACTACAGAATGAATCAACGGCCTACTCTGGCAGCAGGAGCACGCAGACTGCTAGGCCTCTCTCCAGGGCGCTCTCTAGTCCTCTCGTTCATCTAGGTAGGAATCAATTGAAATAATAGTGATTATTTTGTTCAAAATTCAAATTCTGTTCATCTGACCTTATCTGAAGTTAATCCTTTTGCTCTCTATTATTTTAAAAATGGTTAATTCCAGTGACTTTTGTCTGAGAGGTGTTGCTGACGTATCTCAAAAATACATTTATTTTATACATAGGGTAATGTCACCTTGAGTGGACCGCTTGAGCTTTTTTTCGAATAACTTCTTTATGAAAGTAAATTAATTGTACTTCTCTATTCCAAACTTTAGTTTAGATCCCTAGGTAACAGTTTATGTCATGAGAGTTTTGATTTTGTTATTTAGAAAAAATAAAATTGGCTTAAAAAAATATGCGTATTTTCGAGGAATGAAAAAATGTAACCTTGAGTGGACCACTCCTGAAAAATTGCACGAAAAGATCAGAAAATCAATAGAAACTCAAGAAATTGCCAAATTTATTCAAGATTTTGAATTGCTTTTTTTGACTCTCTGTCAATCTATACTGCTTTCGACAATATCTATCACAAAAATATTAATAAAGAACATAAAACATACTTAAAAACAAGTTTATTTTCAATGTATGTCCATAAAATTAGTAAATTTATATTAAAAATGAAAAAAATTAGACGATTCACTCAATATTATAAACAATGGTTCACTCAAGGTGGATTGCGACTTTTTAAGGAAGCCACAAACATTTTTTTTTCGAGGCAAAATTATCACTTTATTAAACTTAGGCAATCAATTTCAATGTCCAAGCTAACAGCAAAAAATAAATTACTTTTTAGAACTCGAGTTCAACACTATTTTTACACTTTAGAATCACTTCATTAATTGTAATGGCGACTTTTTAGACAGTTTGGTTTTTAAAAAATTCATTTTGTCAAACAATAACGTATCTGTTCACCGCAAAACTTAATTTCTTTTAGTTTCCGGGTGTGGCGCTGCTGTTCGAACTATTTATTTCACGTTTCTACTGTCAGATCACTAAAAACTTTTAGGCGGTCCACTCAAGGTGGTGGTCCACTCAAAGTGACATTACCCTATAGGTTTAAATAAAATGTTGTTAAAACAGAATGTTAATATATTCTAAAGATTTGTTTGTGGTAATTTATTTTGTATATAAGGTATAATTGTAATAAGAAAAATGGATTTAAGAGTAATCTAAAAATTGACAATTTTTGTCATGTTTAGCAGTATATTTTTTATAAAATTATTTAATAAAACAAACTTGGATACTTACGAGGATTGAAAATCAGTACATTTACTTTGCTTATCCAGAAAGAATTGTTTAAAAATATTAATTTAATTATATTACCTACAAAATTGAATTTCCAAATTCTAAATATGTAAAAAATAACATTTAAACATATCATAATTATCTTTTTTTCTGAAAGCTTTTAAAAAGTTTAAACTTAACACACATTTAAATTTTTAAAAAATAAAAACTATACCTATTCAAATTTCACGACAGTATTTTGCTTAGTTTCTGAAATATTCAAGTTTAAAATTTATTACAAAAGAGGTTAATTTTTTTAAATTATCCTCCGCAGTTGGCTGGTTTGGCATAAAATTGACTAAAATCGATTTTATTTAAATTCAATATCATAATTAACAGTAATTTGAAAGTAATTATAAATGTAATATATTTTATTTGAAAGTAATACACTTATTTTTTTATAATTACTTGCAAATTAATGTTAATTAAAATTTTGAATTTAAATTAATTTGAATCAAGTCGATTATAACCAAAACAACCAACTGCGGAGGATAATTTAAAAAAATTAACCTCTTTTGTAATAAACTACACATTTAAAAATTTCAGAAATTTTTATCAGATTTTGTTTCATTTTATCTAGAAATTGTATAGAATATAATTTTTTAAAATTAAATTTTAACATTTAGAAAGAAAGAGATTGTACTGTTTAATATCTATAAACTTATTTATTTGATTTAATTTTGTTTTTGATTAGTATCAAAGCCTCTTAATAAATTTAATTTTTGTAATTAATATTACAATCGATGGAAATTGATATCAATTGATTAATTTCAGAAAACAAGATGAGAAAGAAAAAACAGATGTAAATAAATAAAACACGGAAAGAATAATATAAATTTGTTAAAATATATCAAATCCAAGAACAGTTTTCTAAAAATTACTTCAAAATGAGTAAAGTTTAATAAAGGAGTGAAAAAGTAAATGGAAAATTTGAATAAGGAAACAATCTTTTAAAAAAATGAAATAACAAAAACTGCAGTTAAAGTTTAAAAAAGATATTTAAAAAATTACTGGTTGATAAACTTGATAACTAAAAATTTGAAGAAAAGAAATTTGAAAATTACAATGAAAAAAATATTAGAAATTGTAATAAAATATAGATAAAATAACTGAAGACTAAAAAAATAACTTAAAATGATCACTCAGGCAATTCCTACTTGTGTCCTCCGTTGTAGTAACCTTTTTTTTCTCTCAGTGTAGAAGGTAAAAAAAATGAAATTGAAAAAAGTGTTTAAAAATTTCAATGAAATAATTAAGATTGAAAAAAATGAATGAAAAAGATTATCAAAGGGTTGATTGATGGTAGAAAATCGTCAAAAACAAAATGAATTTCTGACAATTGTATTTTTTAAAATTAATTACTTAACTAAGTAGATTTAAAAGGGTCATTCTCTGAGAAAGTACAAATGACCCTTTTACGATGTTTTTATTAAAAAATAGTCAAATTAATTTAATTTATTAAATACGAAGTCTGCCATACGATAAAATTCAGCAATCTTCAATTAAATCACACGAGAAACAAAAAAATGTGTCAAGTTAACTGAAATATATTATAAAATAAAGCGCTAAAAGTCCACTGCGTAGCCGGTTACTTAGTGGAGATTTAGTGCTATAATTATTTCTGTTATATTTCAGTTATATTTCAGTTAATTTGACACTTTTTTTTTTGTTTCTCGTGTGATTTAATTAAAGATTGATGAATTTTATCGTATCTCTGGCAAAGTTTTTAATAAATTAAATTAAATTTCCTTTTTCTTAATAAAAACATCGTGAACGGGTCATTTGTACTTTCTTAGAGAATGACCCAAATACGTTTCTCGTGTATTTTTTCAATAATTTAAGGACGCTTAAACCCTCAAGCGGTTCTCATTCTATCAGACCATTATATTCAATATCTTTTTAATTTTATTTCTTCTTATAATTTGATTTCTAAATAGTATTTTATAGTTAAAATCATTACACAAACGAATTTTGTTGAAAAAAAAGTTTTCAGTTAAGAACTTGAAGCTATTAAAATTTCTCCTTCCTGATTATTTAAAAAAAGAGAAGAATTAATAGCCTTAAATAACATTATCTTAACAACCGTGCGGTAAATTAATTAAATATTGTTGTAAAAGTTGTATTATATTATAGTTTAAAATATATTAATTTTTTTTTTAAATTTGTAGAACCGTTTTTTTTTTAATTAATTAAAATATAGTCATTTTGCGCGTTTTGTTACTATTTCCATGTAAAAGTCCCAACTTTATAAATTTATATCTTAAAAACAGAACGGTAAATTTCAATAAAATTGTAACCATAAATGTAAAATAATGCATTTAATATGTCATTAAAATTTTAAAAGAATCTGTAGAAAATCGATTTTTGGATAAACCTCCTTAATCGATTGCATTTTTTCTTTTATTATTTTCAATAGTATAAAAAGTTTAAAATAATAAATAAATAAATTTGATAAATTATTATTTATATTTGTTATTAATGTAGGTATTAATATTTAAAGTATTTTTAATTTTTATTATCTGTAAATAATTAGACAAATGAAATGTATTTTCAACAATGCGATTTATTTATTTTTCAAGAGTAACTGATTTAAAATAAAAAACGTCTAGAAACAAACTTCAGGCTTGGACAAAATGAAATATATAATATATTATAATAATATAATTATAAATAAAATTAATTAAAATCGTTAATTTAAAAAATATTTTTTAATCTAGATTAGACAGAAGAAATCTAGAAGAAGAAATGTACAAGTTTATAAATTCAGACTTTAAATTGATTATTATTATCTAATTAACACTGAATTATAATTTTAGGATCTCAGGGAGGTGGTGGAGATGTTTTCGCTCGGGGTTCACCACATCGACCAACTACTGGCCTAGCATTTGATCAGCTGATGATGAAGCATGCTTGTGTCTGCGGTGAAACAGTCAGGGGTCATCCTGAACATGGAGGCAGATTACAAAGCGTTTGGGCCAGATTATCTGAAACTGGATTACTCCAGCGTTGCGATCGAGTTCGATCTCGAAAAGCCACTCTCGAGGAGATCCAGACCTGTCACAGCGAAGCGCACACTCTTCTATTCGGTGAGATTTAACTCTATATTGTTTCATTTTAAAAATTCCAACACTGTTCTTTTTCAATTTACAATCTTTTCATTTCTAAATTTTCAATTTTATAATATTCATCAGTGTATTCTCATTATTAATATTATTTATTTATGTAAATTATATTTATTGTTTAATTACAGGTACAAATCCACTAAATCGACAGAAGCTGGACATGTCGAAGCTCTCTCAGTTACCGATTAAAAGTTTTGTGCGATTGCCTTGCGGAGGTGTTGGAGTTGATTCGGACACGACGTGGAATGAATTACACACTGCACCAGCTGCAAGAATGGCTGTTGGATGCGTGGTCGATCTCGCTTTCAAGGCTGCCATGGGCGACATTAAAAACGGTTTTGCTGTTGTCAGGCCACCAGGACATCACGCTGAAACAAATCAAGCAATGGGCTTCTGCTTCTTTAATTCTGTGGCAATTGCCGCCAAACTTCTTCAACAGAAACTGGACACCAGGAGGATAATGATTCTAGACTGGGTAACTAAAATTGATTCTCTGAAATTTGAAAATCAAAGTAAATGCAGTAATTTAAGAAAAAAAACTATTTAAGTTATTTTTTTAAAAAGGCAGCTCTAAATAAGAAAAAAATTCATATCTCTACAGGACGTGCATCACGGTAATGGAACTCAACAGATGTTTTACGACGATCCGAGGGTTTTGTATCTCTCGATTCATAGGCACGATGAAGGCAACTTTTTCCCAGGAACGGGCGGTCCAACGGAATGTGGCGCTGGTGAAGGTTTAGGCTACAATGTGAACGTGGCCTGGTCGGGCGGCCTAAATCCTCCAATGGGAGACGCTGAATATCTGGCAGCATTTCGCACAATTGTAATGCCCATTGCCAAGGAATTTGATCCTGATATTGTTATTGTCTCTGCGGGTTTTGATGCAGCTATTGGTCATCCAGCACCTCTTGGTGGTTACAAAGTTAGTCCGGCTTGTTTTGGACGCATGACGCAGGAATTACTCACCCTGGCTGATGGAAAGGTCGTTCTTGCACTGGAAGGTGGTTATGATCTCGCGGCAATTTGTGACTCGGCTCAAGAATGCGTGAGAGCTTTACTCGGCGATGATCCAACGCTACTCAGAGAAGAAGAACTCACAAGGATTCCTTGTCAAAATGCGATTGATACACTCCAAAAAACTATCGCCATACAGGTAATTATTTAATAATTTAATTACTTATTTGATCATAAACGGGCTTACAAAAAAATTGCCCTTTCGCACAAAGTACTGAGAAAAAATAATAGCAAATTTGTATACTTAAACAGTAGGTTGCAAGATATTTCGAATTTTGTTTATTTTTATTTTTTGTTTATTTTGATTCTTGTCTTCTTGTTTTTTTAATGACGCCTCCCGTTGATAAAATGCTTATTAAAAGTTAAGTGTAACAAAATGCCAACTCAGAATTCACTACAATATGAAGTTGTCTTAGAAATTCGTGCAATAAGATTCTTATTCAATATTCCGTGCAGTAAAATGCTTTTTCAAAGTTGATATCATAAGAAGCCAAGACAAACTCGACGCCTCCCGTTGATAAAATGCTAATTCAATTGGCAGAAATACATAATTCTAACTCAGAACACAGTTCAATATGAAGCTAGTTCTTTGTTTGTATAATATGGTTCCTATTCAATATTCAGAATAATATAATGTTAGTTGTAGAATAATACAAAATAATAAAAGTTGCTTTTAATATAATTAAAATTAAGGTTTAAATAGAGTAAATAATAAAATGCAAATTAAATTATGATATTATATATCTCGTTTTCGTCTTTAGATGTAAAAATAATTTTAATTTTCCTGTTATAAATAATTTAATGCATGTTATTTTTCATTATAAACAATAAATTACATAAAAATAAAGTTCTTAAACTTCTATTATTCATTCACTAGATTAAATTTAATTCAAGATTTAAAACAAAGCTTACTAATTTTTTAATATTTTAACCTAAAATATGAAGATTTTAGACAAATCTTTAGTATTATTAGTCAAGATTATTATAAATATTTTAAATGTTTGATATCGTAATTTTAACTCAAAGTAGCGTTTAATATAATATAATCAAATTCAAGTTTAATTACAATAAATAATAAAACACTAATTAATTCATGATATTATTTCCCGCTTTTTCGTCTTTAGATGTCAAAATAATGTACTTTTTCCTGTTATTATGAATAATTCAATGTATGGAATTTATAAACAAATACTGTGGACTTTATATCTCAAATTTAATTTGAATTTATCAAGTAATCGTTATATTCATCTACAATATTTATATCTTAAACTTTTAAATTTGAAATTTAAAACCAAGTTAACTAATTTTTAAATCTTTCAATTAAAAACATTAACAATTTAAATAATTATTAGTATTATTATTCTAGGTTATTATAAGTATTTTAAATACTTGATATTTGAAATATAATTATTTATAAAAGTAATAAAATTTATTATTAAACTTATATTTGTTTATCATTTATAAACAATAACTAAAAGTTATATTTTCAATATCAAGTATTTAATATACTTAAAATAATCTAGAATAAATTGTACTAAAATTTTTCTAAAATGTTCATATTTTTAATAAAAGATTGAAAAATTAGTTAGTGTTTTTAAAAATCCTAAATCTAAATGTTTAAAATCTAAATTTCATGTTTTATTTGTTGGTAAACTAGAAATATTATTAATTAAGTTCTTAATAATAATTGGAAATTTTTTATTACGTTTACATCTAAAAATGAAAAAGCATAAAATAATATTATAATTTAATTGTTTTTGTAATATTTATTGTACGTAAACTTGAATTTTAATTATTTAAAACGAAACTTTGAGTTAGCATTATATTATTCTGAATATTGAATAGGAATCATATTACACGAACTAGCTTCATATTGAACTGAGCTCCGAATTAGAATTATATATTTTTGACAATTGAATAATCATTTTATTAACGGGTGGCGTCGAACTGGCGTGTAATAAATTTATTTTTCAAACTTAAAATTTTAAATACAATAAATAAACAATAGTAAGAAATTATAGATTTTTGAAACATTGGACATTCTTAAAATTTAAAGAATTAATTTTTATTTAAGTTAAAATCTCACATAACTAAATTGTAGGTTCATTAAAAATACATGAATTGATAGAAATTTTGAACCTTCTATTTAGCTCACATGTGAAAAGTTAGTTGCTTTCGATTTTATATTATGTTATAAAAAGATAAAACCAATAATTAAGTAACATTCTATAGTATAACCTCCATAACATTTTGCAATAATTTTCTGTACAAAGGTTTTAAAGTATAAATAAACTTTTATCAAATTTTTGTTAATTGTTTTGGAATTACATATTTTACTTAGTTTTTATTTATTTATTATACATGTAACATATGTAATTTATTTATTGATTCCATTATAAATATACCGCTTGAAATTATATAAATATTAAGAGGTTATTGCAAAATAAGAAAACATCAAAAACTGACAGTTCCGAAATTTGTAGATTTATTATCAATTTATTATGCAATAGAGAATTTAAAATATGAGGCATTCTACGTAAAGCAGACATCTCAAAATTTTTAACGTAAAAAACATAATTTTGAAAATACTACTTTTTTCATTAAAATGTATGAAATAAAAAAATTCTGGCTATTTTTTGTAGTAAAATAAGAAAAAGTTATTTTTTTATTAATATCAATTTATCTATTTTTTGACAAACAAAATTACAATTACCTGTTCTAAATAAAGCAGTTTGTTTATAAATATTGAGAAATATGTTTATAAATAAAAAGAAATTTTTTTAAAAATTTGAAGAAAATATAGACTTGTAAAAAAGGTATATTTGAAAAACGTTAAAAATTTAGCAACTTTTGTTCATTTTTAAAACATTTTCATTTAAAAATTATTAGTCAATGTCTGATTAACTATTAATGGTAAATAATAAGTTAAGAAATATAAATTATATTAATTAATAATCGCTATTAACTGAAATATTAACTTTTGGCAGGGACTGCACATCGAAGAAATACCTTAATGTGAATAAAATATACTGTTCAAAATTATAAATAAAAAATTAATATTCTTTTTGTCTCTAATTAAAAATTATAAATAAATTACATATGTTACATATATTATAAATAAATAAAAACTAAGTAAAATAAGTAATTTCAAAACATTGAAAAAAGTAAATGATAAATGTTTATTTACTTTTAAATCTTTTCGTATAAATAAATTGCCAAAGGTTATAAAGGTTATACTAAAAAAGATTACTTGAATCTTGCTTGTTATATTTATAAAATAATATAAAATCGAAAGCAACTAACTATTCACATGTGAGCTAAATAGAAGTTTTAAAAAAGTCTATCAATTCATGTATTTTTAATGTGCCTACAATTTAGTTAGGTACAATTTCAACTTAAGTAAACATTAATTTTTTTAAAGTTACATTTTAAGAATTTCCAATGTTTTAAAAATAGGTTATTCGATTCTTACTTTTAAAAATTTAGCTAAAATCTTTAAATTACTTGTCCCTTTTACAAGAATAGAATATTTGATTTGTTAAACTGAAAATGTATGTAAAAATATAAATTGCCTAAGAAATAATAATTAAATATCAAATTTTGTGCTGCAATACTAATAAGAACAATAATTATAATTATAATAAAATATTATAATAAAATTATTATATAATGTATTAAAGCTAACTATTATAGAGATATTCTAGATTTTTTTGACGGAAAACTCAACTCGTTTATCTCGATTACCCGAAACAGTATTTTTAGTCGCTCGTAATAATGATGATTATAATTAACATAAATACGGCCTTAATTCACTTCAGATATTATTATCGATTTATGTAACTTAATTAATGGGTTTCTTGAACCCGTATATATGTATTAAATTAAATTAAATAATAATAATATTATAATTTTTACAATAAAAGTAGTAATTATGATTAGCTAGACCATAAATCATATTAAAGTTATGTGGCTTCGTTTTGTTTGTATCACAAGTAATATCGAGTTTTTTATTGTATTTAAATAATTAAAATATTTAATATTAAATAACAAGTTTATTACATGAATCTTGGAGACAACTTCATATTGTATAGTGAATTCTGACTTAGCATTTTGTTGCACTGGATTTTTAATAAGCATTTTATCAATGGGAGGTGATTTCTTCTATTTTTAAGAATTATATAAAAACTAGCAGCATTTTTATAAGATTCCTTATAAAATATAAAGCAAAATTATTGTGTGTTCGCTTTGTCTAACAGATGTTACTTAATTGCTAAAATATATTTAAATAATTAATTTTTGTTTAGATGTCACACTGGCCATGTGTTAAATTAGCTGCACATACAGTTGGAATGAGTGCGATAGAAGCAAGTCAGAAAGAACACGATGAGACGGACACTGTTTCTGCAATGGCCTCTTTGTCAATGCAGCAACCTACAAACCTTACGTAAGATATTATTATTATTATTATTTGTATTATTTTACATTAGGGGGATTACCCTTATTACATAAATTTTAAAATAAAGTTAATTTTGCAGGCGTGTTGTAAAACTGTAACCAATTTTTTGTTTCTTTACAGAACCACACCAGAACATTCCCGCGAAGTTTCCGAGGAACCAATGGAGCAGGATGAAGCTAAGTGAGAATAAACGTAGTAGCGAATAATTTTCTGTCAATTTTACAAAAAAAAAGGCGCTGTACTTGTTGTCGAGAAGCTTCTTGAAAAGAAGACTTCACAGTTCGACTCAAGACACGCGTAAAAAGTTTGACAACGTATTTCCCCTTTGGAGAAATTACCGCAGGATTTTGCAAGCTGAAGATCATTTTGAATGGGTCGTTTCTCCGAAACTTGAGCAAGTACTTAAATACTTTTTTTTAAAGTATAGCTTGCTACTTTACTTAAATAAAAGTAAGACCACGAATCTTGGCAAGATCGAGGATCTACTTTTCTAAATTCCCAGTTAATGCAGAAACGCTTTTTCAAAGGCGTTTTTTATTTTTGAAACAAGTTGTACATGACATATGTGTAATCAAGTCGTTCAAGACTTGAAAAAAAATCTAGTAAATTTTTCTTTTGTCCCAGACTATTTTATTCGGCTTATGATGTCAAATAGATATACATGAGACGAAAATTTGTAGCTTCTCGACGAAGTCAAATGTAACATTGTTATCTTTCAGGGAAAATGTTTTGGCTGAATCGCAGGTCGATTGTCAGAAACATTTTTTTAGTACAAGAATAAACAATTTTTTTTAGAAACAAACGTAAAACTTTGTTATTCTATATGCTTAGAAAAGAAGTCCGTTTTTTATTCGCCAAGTGCGCTCTTTTTCTGCTTGAGAACGAAAGAGTTATATTTCTTGAAGAGATACGATTGTGTGTTGAGTTTTAAAGCCAGACTATTAATCGAATTCAGTTAGAAATACTCGAATTTGTGTCTTAAAGCAACAACGAATCTTTAAGAGACCTCGATTTCCCGGTTAAAGTGATTATGAATTCAATTAATTATGGTTTCAATTGTAAAGTATTCCGAAAATCCGGAAAGTAAATTAAAAAGGCTTTGTTAAATGTTTGTGTGTACGTTCGATATAATAAAGAAGAAAAAAATAGGAAATAAAAGAGATATTCGTAATGTAAACATTTCTGATGAAATATTGTTATAAAGATCGATTTCAAATAATGTTGCTGGATAAAGGTAATAACGCTATTAAATATTAAATACTTTTTGGGCTAAATTGATTGTTTAATGTAATAAATGCCAGATTTTGAGCTCTGATTAGTATTTACCATCTAATTGGCGAATGAATTAATAAAAGACAATAGAATTAGAATTTTTGGTGCTCTGCTGTTCATGCAGAGACTCTTGCGCTTTGTGCTGGTCACTGGCGCTCAATTCCCTCCTTTTTTTCAAAGAACTTGAGTTTTTCAAACATTCTTATAATCGTGCTGTTCCTTATTCAGCGAAGCTTGAATAGGTTTTTGTAATTAAAATGAGCTGTTTTATGTAAAAATATAAAATCGATGTAAAGGTATGATTGCTGTTGATCGCGAAAAGCAAGCAAGCAACGAATCGTTGCTCAAACGTGATTCTTAGATTATTTGGTTTTTCTGCTGCGAACAAAGGCTGGTGCGATTTTTGTGATATTTTGTAAAAAGTCTATTAAGCTACGATTATTAAATGAGTGAGTGAAAGAATGACAGCGATAGAGTGCACGAAAGAAGAAAATATACTTGAGAAATAAGCATTTATTTTTGTGTCATGCATTTTACGAAAACAAGAAAACAAGAAAAAGAAAAAAAAACATAAGCAAAGAAAATATATGAATTTTGTTAATTAACGAATTATAAAAGATGCTTTATATATATGAATATATATATATATACATGAATTACAAAATATATATTAAATATACATGTATATTGTATATCTATTTACGACAAGGAAGACGTTCGACGAGAATCTCAAAGTGTTTGTCGTTAAATGTTGACAAAAAAATTGAGATCACCCTAAAAATTCAGCAAGAAATCATTTTGTGTGGGAATAAAGTCCAGCCTATGTTGTATGTCCGTGGAATAAGTTGTAATGTGACTAACACAAGGAAATTGTTAGTTAGATGTAAACTGTTCTGTCACATCGCTGTAGCAAATTACTTTATAGACAGTTAGGCTGTATTTATATGAAAGAAAAAAAAAACAAACAAAAATAATAACAAAAAAATAATTATTTATTATTTAAGAGCAAAGCTCGTCGCTGGAGAGAGAATGCGTCTGATGCCTGTCGCGATAAAACCATAATCTAGATATGTAAAAGAATATTTAACTCCAAAGGCCTAGTAATTTGTAAATTATTAATCTGGCCGAGATTTTTTTATTTATATTTTTTTTACAATATACAGCTTGCGTATCGCGATGGCGCATTACGTTTACCAAAAGCTTTAAGTGAATCTTGTTTGATGCGACAGAAACTCGTGACATTCCGGTATCATTCGTAAACACATTGATACAAATTAGGTGTAAAGTACGAGAGAAAGAATTAAGCTACAATGAATATTAGAATTAAGTGACACAAGCCCATATTATGTTATTGAACATGCACACGAAGTAATGTCTATACATATATTACGTACAGTTATTGTCATAGTCATACATTTTTTATGTATATAAATGTATCTCCTAAACTAATTTTAAATAAAAATATAGTCATTGTGTTAATGGATGAGATAATTTTATTTATACATTACTTAATTTTACTTTTCAGAGCAACAATTTCCTTCTAAACACAAAATATACGTAATTTTTTAATATAGAAAAATATATAATTAGTTTGTCTGAACTAATAAATTAATATTAAATACAGGTCTAGACTAAACTAACCATAAGGTTAACAGGGTAGCCACAGTTTCAGGGAAATGTCAGGGATAATTTCTCTCTTAAATTGAAAACAGTGGAATTTCACTTAGACGAGAATTGAACTGTTTTATATTCATTTAAAGTCATTTAAAATAACCTATGCAAATTTTTTTATTAATTATGACGTATGTTCTTGTTTTTCTTTTCTGCCATAAAATAATTTTATATACATTTATTAAGAATGGAATAAATCTAATACTACTTTTAACCCTCAACTGCTATACTGGGTCTGACAGACCTGGTAGACCTTTACTCTAAAAAATCGGGTCTGCCAGACCCAGTCTAGCAGTTGAGGGTGCAGGGCTATTATTGATTTAAATCATTGGGGCATTTGCATTAAAATCATGCTTTAAATAAAAAAAAATTTACAATTCTTCGAATGTCTAATAAGTACTGCACGTAAAACATCGCAAACCATAAACAAAAACCACAAATTTATGGATAAATTTTAAAAATTTCAATTTTAATATTTTAATCTTTCTAAAATTTAAAAAATCCTGATAATACAGATGATCAAAATACCTACGATTTACAAATTTTTGGTATCAAGATAGCAAAAATAGTATTAAATTTTTATATATTTAAGTCAGTATAATTTAAATAAATTCCAAATGTCAATTAACTCATATTCTAATTTGTTCCATCTTTTAACTTTCAATTAATTCAAATTTAAATGCATATTAATTAATACAAAATAACTAAATAATATTCCTTATTTTCCATATTCTCAATAATCATTTTTTACTTCTTCTAATATTTCTAAGAGATGTTACTTTTTTGAAAGTTTATTTTTTATCTTATAATTTCTAATTTTAACAAAATTTTAAGATTTTTTCTCCTTTTACTTTTGATATTTTTTTTGTATTTGTCTTTTTATTTTAGGATATTATTTAATTTTCTTCTTTTTGTGCAAATTATTTAATATAATTTTACACAATTTTGTTATAATTACTATAATAAGATTAATTGTTATAAAATAACTAAACTTTTCATTTCGCTCATTTTCATAATTATTTTCATATTTTTAAAAATAAATACACTTTTTTTTGTTTATTTATTCAATATGTTTTTACATCTTGTCTATTTTTTCCGAGATTTTTTGCAAACTTACTTATTCTTTCATAAAATTTTTGATTTTCTTTAATTTTTCTAAATTTATTGTTGGGCTTGTTTTAAGTGCAATATTATAATTTTTAATTTAATTTGCTTAAACTTTTTTTATTTTTAAAGGATTTTTAAATTTCTTTTGTGAACTTTTTATTTATCTTGATACGTACATTTTTTAATTTTATTTTTATTAATTTCAATTTTTAGAATTCGTAGGTTAGAACTGGGTTAGAATTAGTACATTCTAACCAAATTTTATTATTTTTTGTACTTTTTACATTTTTTTACAGTTTGTTAGATTAACGAAAAAAACATTTCTCCATTTCCTTTCTATGTATTAAATTTTCTTGATTTTTCACTATTTTTGTAATCCTTCCTTGCGTTTTAATAAATTCTTTAATTTTTATCATTATTTTTTCATTTCTTGGAAACATTTTTCCTTCTTTAAATTGTTTAGTTTTCATTTTACAACTACAAATTTTTGAAAACATTTATTTGACGCTTTTATCTACATGTTTTAAATTTCTCAATTTTCTACTTTTTTGAAAGATTTTATTCTTTCATTTTATATTATGTAAATTTAATCTTGTACTAAATATTCTCATATTAACATCGTTCTTCTATTTTATAGAATTTATTTTCTTTTTTCATTTTTTTAAAATTTTTCAAAATTGTATTCATTCTTTTTTATTCAATTTGTAAAATAATTCTCTAATTTTTTTAATTTTAAAATTTTGTTTTCTTTAGTATTATATTTTAACGTTTTTTGAATTATCTTCTTATTTATTATTTTAATTTCAAAAAAATGTCCGTAAATAGTTTAATTTTTGAAAAGAGTTTCTACTTTGTTATATATTCTTATGTCACTGTTTCATTCTTGTGTTTCTTTTTATTCATTTCTTTAATAAACTACTCACAAATAAAGATTTTTAGATTTACTATACCTACTGATTATATTTAGAAAAATCAATTTTTGATTTGAATAATAAAATCCGATTTAAATAAAAAAAAATCGGATTGTTTTGACTTTTTTAAAAACATGATGATTTTTATCAGCCCTGCTTTTAAGAATAAAGCAAAATTTTAGTTTAGCTGTTTTTTTATTACTTATAATAAAAATTTTATGTCAGGGAAATTTGTAAATTGAATTTTGTGGACACCCTGGTTAAGAAATTATTAATATACTTAATTACATTAAAAGTATTTTAAAAAATCGTCGGAAAGATGAATATATTTCATAAAGAAGTTAAAAAAAGTATAAACATTAAATAAAAAGTAATTAATTTTGCTTCTAAAATGAAGGAAGGAAATCTTTTTGTTGATGAGGTACAAAATATTTATGAAATAAACACCATTTTCACCTTCTTTCAATTATCAATCAGAATTCATTCTGTTTAGTTTCTCCCGCCAAGTTTACTTCAGTCAATAATAACATCCAATTTGTACTCTTACTTCGTATTCAAATTGAAGGTAAATAGTATTGAAATCACTTCCGAACGTGAAAGTTGACATTTATTAAATAAAAATAACTGAATTTTATCGAGTTCTATCTTGGAAATAATTTCTAAAATAAGTTGACTTAATATTTATTTAACAGACTAAAGGTATTTATGATTTTTATAAATTAATTTATAATTTAAAATTTTTATTGTCTATATTTTTTGTAATTTATTTTTTAAAATGCTTGTAAAAATACTTTATATAAACTTGTGAATTCATATATTATAGCCACTTTCGAAATATTTGCTACATAATTTAAATTTTCAAGTGAAATAATAAAATTTTTTCATTATTATCTCGCCTGTTGTGTCTTAAATTCATAACAAAGGTTGATTAACACAACGGTAATTTTAAATTAAAAAAAGTAATTCAGCTAAAACTATAATTATAGGATAATTAATTTTTATTTATTTTAGATAGAAACTTAACAATATAAAATTTTCTAATACGAGCAGAAACAAATAAAAAAAATCTTAAATTATCACTTAATAACTTATTTGAAATAAAATACTTAAAATGAAATTAAAATTTAATTATTTAATAGATGAGTATAAATTTGCAAATTTTTATTAATTTAATTTGTTTCATTTATTTGCTTCTTTTTTAATCTATTAAAATTATTAAGTTTGTTAAATATTTGTAGATATAATATAATAAAATAATATAATATATGTAATACAATATAATACAAATTTATATTGCTCACCTCTTGAATATTTGGTGTATCGTTTAAAATTATCAGTACTTCGTAAAATTATTATTTTCTCTTCTGTTGACAAACAGTCTTAAATTCATAACTAAAGGCAATTAACTTAACGGTCACTCTAAATTAAAGAATGTAATAAATTCAATACTCAGCAACTGTAATTAATAAAATTAATTATTATTATAATTCATTAATTTAAAAATGAAAATTAATTTACTAAGATTTTTAAAATTGTTATTTCACTTCAGGAATCAAATCTTCAATTTGAAATTTAATATGAATATTTTTCAAATTTAATTTTCTTGCTTTAAAATTTAATGCCACACAATTTTCAATTTTTGGAGTTGTATTCAAATCAGTTTTACTTTCATTAACATTCCTTAAATGATGTTTTAGTAAGATATTTTCCTAAATATAAATTAATATTCGAATATTTATATTTCATTTTAATACTTTAAAAAAATATTATTAAACTGAAATATTGTTCTTAAAATTCAGGTCTAAAAAATGGCACCAACTAAACAAAAAAAGAAAACAACGTCAGCAAGAAGAAAAAGCAACAAATGTTGCGTTACATCTTCATCGGATTCAGATTCCTCGTCCTGCTCTTGCAGCTCTTGCTGTTCTTCTAGTTCTGATTCATATACTTCTTGTTGCAGTGATACGGATTGCTCATGTTCTTCTGACAGCTCATGTTATTTTTCTGATCAGGCACAATGCAACAATAAAAATAAGCGAAAAACACTAGCTAAAAAGAAAATACCTGCGAAAGCTAAGAAACCAACTAGTAAAGCTGCTACCAAGAAGAAAGAAAACACTCGTCGGACATGTTAGTGCTTTTAAATCAACTTAATTTTAATTGAAAACATTTAAAATGACATTTAAAAAAATATAATTTCAAAAAAATTGAAAAATGTGAAAATATATAGACTAAATTTATTTTAAATCAGGCAGGCTGGAAATTGTCGGAACTGAAAATCAATTTTATTTACAAAAAGTTGTTTTTCAGAGAATTTTAGACCATACTTATTTTTTTGATTAACTGAATAAATTTTTTTCAGAGAGTTATAAAGGTTTTAATTTTTAAAGTTAAATTAGAGATTAAAATTTTTTTTTATATGTAATATTTATCCAATCTAAATATATATGGGAAAATCCACAGAACCGGTCGATTTTCACTTATAAAAATAAAAATTTTCAAATTACGAGCACACCTTTCATTTATGGTTTATTTTATTTGAAAAGTATTTAAGAACAATTACCTTCTTGCGTGATCCATTTTATTTTAATGCCGTTTGAGTTAAAAGCCAAAAACGAAAATACCTATGTAATCTTTGTTCAGAAAATTTTAATGAAAAATGTGTACTTCATTCTTTTGTTTTTTGCATATATATTTGTAATATTTGCAAAACATTTTGAATAATAAAATATGATAAAATACAATTATTTATATACAATTCATATTTACAATTAACATAGGTAATAATTAATAAATTATAATTTCATCTTAGCATTTATTTTTTTATTTTGAAAATTAAATTATCTGAACCAATACCTAAACAGACATTATTGACATTGATTTTGATACAAGTTTGAAAATAAAACAAATGAATGGTTATTTCATTTTTCATATTTATAAATACCTTCATTCAGTTAAATTTCTTTTAATTTTAGTTTTATTTTTAACTTTTAGATATTATAAATTGAAAATAGAATTTGGCGTTTGTATATAAAAATTATAATAATGTCTTTAAATAATCACACATGTTTTTAATTCATTATATTTTAATTTGTAGTTGTGCTCCTGAAAAAAGGCTAAGTTTTGAATCGTTCACGATCAAATATAGAGTGTTAATTTTTGTAATATTTTCTTTAATTCTAATCGCACACTGTTCTATTATACCTAGATTTGTTCATCTGCTAAAAAACAACAAGTACCAATTTGAAAAATTCAAATCGAAGAATCGCCGTAAAAAATATTTTTAAAAATGTATAGGTATTTCATTATTTTAAAATAATGAGTAACGCTACTTTCAGCGACTACCATTTCTTTTTAATTAAGGGCACATATTTTTTTCTGCCTTCAATAGATTCTACACTAAGTAAAGTATAATTCACCATCATTTGGAATTGTTTCAATCTATGCCGAACAAGTTATACCCATAAGAATTAAAATTGATACCTAGAATAACACGACAAATTTGAATTTTTAAGTAACTTAACTCTATTTTATTTTTTATATAAGACGAAAAGGTTTGCATTTACTCAATTTTCTTAGTTTAATTGGTTATCAGGGATACTATAAATTGGTAGAAATTTGAAAAAGATTAATATGATACTTCTAAAATAGAAAAATCTGTGAGTAACATGAAATCGACCGGTTCTGTGGATTCGCCCATATCTAAATTAAATTTTATTTATTCAATAATTTTTAAATAAAATATTTTAAAAAATCCAACTAATAAAATTGTAGAAAATGTTTCAACAAGTAAGATGTGATCTATTATTTGTCAAAATAAAATAAGATTTTAACTATAGATTTAATAAAATAAACAACTATTGTTAAATAATTACAACAAATTTTAGCTCAACCAAATTTTTTATAAAAATTGTACACTTGTATATCTTTAAAATTTGATGAACTTAATTATAAAAACATTTTTATTTGATATGAAAAGAAAAGCCATTATTTAGTTGAGGGTTTATGTCAATGGAGAGAACATTCTTAAGCTAAAAATGTGATATGTTTGAAATATAAACTCTTTTGATAAATTACACGTTTTCTACCAATTATTTGCTTATTTGCATACAAAAAGACTGTAAAGTTTTCAAAAAATTAGATTTTTATCGAATTTTGACGAAATTTGTTGAAAAATAGGGGAAATAGAGAAAAATATCAAGTAAAAATTTTTTTATTTTTTTTGAAGATGAACATAGGAATTTTTTTTATATCTAGTGTATTTTTGATAAAAATGAAATTTTCCTTTAAATAAATAAAATATAATTTTGTTATTTTTTACCAAAATCGGGCACAAGTTAAGTTCTTATGGAAAATAATCTTTACTATGACGACAATTTCCACCAAAAAAACGTTGGTTCAAACGCAATTCAAAATTTTTTAGTTAAACGGCAACCATTTTGTTAATTTTACAACATTTTAAAAACTATTTTTAATGGATTTTGAAAGAGGACTAACAACTCATTCAGGCCGTAAAAAAAGAATAAGATATCCTAATTGCTTAAAAAGTTATTACACTTATAAGGTTTTTTTTTCTTAAAATTTAAATAGGTAAGCGAGAGTTCCGACTTTAAAAATTAAAATCTTTATAAAACTCTCTGAAAAAATGTTATTCAGCAAATCAAAAAAATACGTGTGGTCTAAAATTCTTTGAAAAACAACTGTTTGGAAATAAAATTGATTTTCAGTTCCGAACATGTCCAGTCTGCCTGATTTGAAATGAATTTGGTCTATAATATTATTTACTTTTTGTTTTAGATTCTTTTTCGTCTGACAGTTCTGATTGCTATGGAGGAGCTTGCAGCCGTGTACCATCAAAAATTGTTTGCAATAGGGGTCGAAAATCTAAGGCATAATAATCAAAATTATGTTGAAAATTTAATAGGATAATTAATTTATATGTATATGTTTTATTCTTCTGATATAATGTTATATTTTTAATTGTTACTAGGCTGGTCCTGGATAAATTTATAATTAATTGAAATTTATGCTAAAGAATATTTAAAATTTATAAATTGTGTTGTAATATATTAAATTTGAAAAAATTCTGTAATTATTGTTGATATAATACATTTTTACCATTCTCTATAGTTACCTCTTTTAATTTTTAAAATTTTTTTATTTTTAGGTTATTATTTAAAAATTGTACATAAAATCAGAGCATATACTTCAAAACATTTGTTTGAATCTTCAAAGCCAATACGTTATTAATAATAAAAAGTAAACAGATAGTTGCTGCGGATGCTTCAGTTGCTGCGGTTTTCAGAAAAATACTAATAATTTCTATTTAAGAATATGTACCTATTTCAAAATGTGTGATAAAATTATTCTAACCTTTACTTAATACAATTCCATCAAAAATCTTATTTTAACTATTATTAATTTATAATTATTTAAGTTTAAATTATTGTTCCCGCAGCAACTAAAGCAAACATTTGGTTTGTATGTGCTTTAGTTGCTGCGGGAAATCTAACCTCCAATTACACGTTATTCTGTCCGCAGCAACTAACACGCATCAACTGACTCAAACCCGCAGCAATAGATGCATTTGATATTATTTTTAATTTCTTAATTTTGTTCAAATAATCAATTTTTATGAGGTTTTGATGTTTGAATAAATATCTAAATAACACAAACTACTCATTTAATAAGTCGTAAGTTCATTGTTATCAATAAAAAGGCGGTATTTTTTAATAAAAAGGAGCCTCGGCTGAGAGCCCGCAGCAACTGACACATTTACCCTATTATTTTTGAATGATTCTTAGGCAAATAAAGTTATAAAATCTACGAAATATTTTTAAAAATTCATATTTAAAAATCACATATATCAACAGGGATGGGTAAATGTAACAATCTCGTAGTTTGTTACGTTCGTTACCTAGTTTGTTACATACGTAATGCCGCATAATAACAGGTAAACTACGTATTATACTGTAAAATGCAGTAAACGTAATGGCGGTTTCTACCGTATTTACGGAGAATTGCGAAGTACCAATTCCCATCATTGATCACTGAAACAGGTACGAAACAGGTTTAAAAAATTAGTGAAAACGAATTTTAGTTAATATTTTTAAAAATCTATAACCTTTAAAACAATGGAATCAATGACCTTGAAAGTTAAAGAACTGGAAAAGGAAATTGCCGAAATCGATATCAAATTTAAAGAAGATAAAAATAAATTACAAAAGCTGAATTTAGAGATAAGTCAGGTGAAATTTATGCAAAATGATGCGAATTGTAGTTTTAATGATTACAATCGAAGATCTGAAAATTTATTTTCTGATTTAAAAGATATTCATCAAGTTTATCAACAATTACCAAAGCGTTCTATGGAAGAATTTATTCAATGCGAGGTGTTAAAACGAAAAAATGAACTTTTACAAGAAAAACATAAATTAGAATCAAAAGTGGGTTTTTTAACACTAAAACGAAGTATGCAAGAAGAAAAATTGCAAGAGTTGACATTGCAGGCAGTGATTCAGCAAGTTTGTATAAACAAAGTTGTTAATAATCAACTTAATTAATTTACATTATTTAATAACGTCTTTAATTTTTTTCCAGAAAAAGAAAAATGCTTTTATTTTAAAGTTAAAGAAGAATATTGAACAATCTGAAGAAGCTAAAAAAGAAATTTTATCAAAATTAACGGAATTGAAAAAAGAAAAACCAAATTTTTAAATTTAAGGGTGGAATTTGAAAATCCCGGTATTTTTGTTTCGAAATAGCGCCATCTTTGTGTCTTTTCGAAAAAAAAATTTCTCTGAATTTGATTTAAAATCGAAAGATAATTTAAAAAATATAGTGTAATTGTTGAAATATATAATCGGCTATTAAAGATTATTTACGTATTTTAATCCGAAAATTGTTTATTTCTTTTTATAACCTCAATTTATGTACTTTTCGTTATTAACACGTTGCAATAAATAAGATTAGGATAATTTAAATAATAATTGGAATTAATCAGACTAGTTTAAAGAAGTAAAATAATATTTTTAAGAATTAAAATAACTTTTTGACAGCATCACAGCATCATGCGCGTAGGAGGAGCGCAGGAAGAAATTGGGTCGATTTTAGCAAGATGGCGGCCGTTGCGTGGTGCGTGTGAGAGATTTTTGCAGGCTTTTTTTAGTAAAGACGCAAGAATTAAAAGAGAAACTTTGAGTGTTAATACAAAATGTAATGGTGTTAAGCGAGATGAGATTTTTATTATTACAAGTTATAGTTGCTGTTTTGTGATAAGATTTGACACAAGTGTCGTTTGTTTACCACGTCGGTCTTGTGTAACACCAATACAACGGGAAGCCGAGTGAAAAAGGGAAGAAAATCCCCAAGTGAAAACGAGACTGGAGATAAAGTGTAACCGGACTTTGGCCCGGTGAAAAGACTGGTAGAGATGCTGAAGCAATTGCAAATGGGGATGAGAGCTTTTCTCTTGATAGCTTCCCGTGTGTGGACATGCATCTGCTTTCTACTCAAGAAGCAGGTTAGAGCCGTAAGTAGGCGTTTGGCGCCTCAATTTTCAGTTTTTTGCCCTTCAAAACATTTATCACGTGGACCAGACATTGATCCTGGGTACTTTCAATCCCAGTCTGAATTCATCAGGTTTTTGTTTAGTTTCATATGCAGTTTTTAGATTTCATCACTTTCGGATGCGCGCGCGAACTTTGTTTCCTCAATCCTTCCTTTCTGTTTTTTTTATCTTCCAATTTGGCATTGATTCTGAAAAACGACTGATTTTTGTTATTTCATTTGTTATGCAAGACCAATTTTAGATAATTTTTTTTTCCTCAAATTGAGAAATGTTGTTATTTAGTTTTATTTTTTTTAAATAATTGAATGATTCTGCACTTTTGTTTATATAGAACTGTCATTTCATTGTATGTATTGTTAAATATATTTTATTGGGATAATAAAAATAATTTATTCTAGATTATTTCAATGTAAAAGCAGTTATGATTTAAGATTATTATTTTTATATTTTTACATAGGAGTAATGTAAATAAAGCTGAGTGACAGCTCTTGGCAAAATTGCAAAATATTTTTAAGTGCCAATTTAATTTGTATCTTGCTTTCTTCACAACCAATTTATTGTTTCAGATTTCTCAAATGCAACCAGTTAAATACGAGATCTTCCCATTATCTCCTTTATCCAAGCACAGATTAAGTAAGTAATTTTGTAAATTACATATTCTTTTTCTTGTCGTTTATTACTCTTGAGTTTTACATTTTATCAGCTTAGTATTAGAGAAAAAGTCGTCATTTTTGTATTTAAAACGCAGATATAGTCAAGAGGAAAGTATTGGTTCTTGACTTGGACGAGACACTCATTCATTCTCATCACGATGGTGTAGCGAGACCAACAGTAAGACCTGGCACACCTCCTGATTTTGTTCTTAAGGTGAAAATAGACCGACATCCGGTTAGATTTTTTGTACACAAGAGACCACATGTTGACTTTTTTCTGGATATTGTCAGTCAGTGGTAAGTTTTCTACATATTTAATATTTTATAAACAATATATCACTGTTTTATTATTAACAACCTTTTACGTCCGAGTAGGTATTTATTTTTTGATAGAAGGATGAAAAAAGATGAACAAAAATGATGTCATTCGGACAATGTAGTTTAATGCTTAAAAATTTTCCGACGTTTCGAAATCTAAATATTCTAAATGATTTCCTCTTCAGGAAGTCTAGTAATATAAAATACAATAATTTTTTTATATCAAAGAAGTACAAAGTATTATGTATACAAAAACATAAATAACATGGCAATAATAAATTTAAAAATAAATAAAAATAATTACAATAGTAAATAAATTATAAAAATAATAAAGAAATAAAATCATACCAGTAATTAAAGCATAAACAAGAATATAAATTCATGAAGAATTTTAATCGTCACAATAGTATAAAACATCTCTTAATACGAAGTCGTCAATAAATTTTATATAAAAGAGGAAACCAGTGTTCAGGGTCAGAAACACTATATTAAAAAAAAATGAAAACATTAAATAACGAAAAATTAAATAAAAAAAAAAAAAAGGTAATATTCTCAAAAAATTAACAATTAAAAAAAAATTGTTTGAAAAAGAAAAAAAATTATAGTAAATAACATACCTATGAAATTTATAATTGTCACTGTTTTGATGCAATAATTCAAAAAACCAAATCACCAAGAAATTCTTTATAAAACCGGGATTTTCTTTAAAATTTACAAAGAAAACCTTGAATTTTTCTTAGTACACCTTTTGTAAGATAATAAAAGATTTCAAAAGAATGTCAAAATTTATGTTTTATGTAAATCTGAAGTTTAAACGAGTTATATTTAATTTTCTAATTTTGTCAAGTTACTTAAACATATTTTTAATGAATTTTAAAATTTGTCGCCTTGTTACTTATTCTGATAGTTTATCATTTTCTCACATTTTTTAGTAATTGAACAGAATTTCATTTAAAGCATACTAAATTTATATTTGTTTTAATTGGCAAATATTATAATATGTTGTTTTCCAATTGTTATGTTTGGATATTTTCTGTTTCTTTAACAATTTCCAAAAACCTAAAAATGTTTTAAAAAAATAGAAATTATAAAGAGAGTACAGTAAAAAATAAAAAAATGTACAACCTTATCAGAAGTTTTTATAAACGTTTTAATTATTATAATTTAAACTTTTTTTTTTTGATACACAGTTTCATTAAAATATTACTTTGAAATGCATTTGCAACGTTATTTCATTTTATGTGCAAAGTACATTGTGTAAACAAAATTTCTAATCTTGTTCAAGTCAAATTCAACATTCACGACATTCATAAATCATTATTGTTCAAGTCATGCAATTATTCTGTTTACGTATCAGCTGGTATTAAACTCATTTGAACTTACGAATCATTATCTCGTAAAAATTGTGTAATTTTTGTTTTAACTATTTTTTTTATTTTCTATCGGTTAGCCTCGTTTTCTTTATTTTTATTTTCAGAATTAAAATCATCATTTAGTGAAATGTTGTACTGTGAATTATATTTGTAACTATATTTTTATTGGAAAATTTAATAAAAGAAAATTTAATTTCAGGTATGAATTGGTGGTGTTCACGGCTTCCATGGAGATTTATGGAGCTGCAGTTGCTGACAAATTAGACAACAATAGAGGTATCTTGAGGCGCCGATATTATAGACAGCATTGCACGCCAGAAATGGGTTCCTATACCAAGGATTTGGCTGCCATTTGTTCAGATTTAGCGTCAGTCTTTATACTTGATAATAGTCCAGGAGCTTACAGAGCATATCCAAGTAGGTTCTTAAAAAAAATTCAAATTATTTTTATAAGTTAAGGGGAATGTTTACAGTCGGGGTGCTCATCGTCTTTAAAAATCTTGATTTCTTCTTTTTTTTAACCTTAAAAACCTTGAAATGATCTTGAATTTTAAAACAAATCCTTTAATTACAATATGCATGACATATTATCACTTATTAAATTTTTTCACCTCTTTAAATTGTCATTATCCTTTTTTTTAATTAATAAACATTTTAATTCATTAAATCCTTAGTTGATTCCATTTTCATTGATTAAAAATTCAATTATTCTAAGCTTCAAGTATCTGTACTAAATTTGAATTTTTTTTAAAATTTAGGTACTTTATTTTTTAATAATTATTTTTAAATTTCTCTTTTTTTCTCTTATGATGTCAATTATTTTCTTCAATTATTAACTGGGTTGCTACGGTTCTGGAAAACCTAGGAAACCTGGAATTGTCTTGGAATTTTTTTGTAGTCAGGGAAAACTCTGGAAAAGTCAGGGAATTTTATAAAATGTTGTTTTAAAAAATTAATTTAATTATTTTCTCTTTTTATAATTCTTATTTCATTTGAAATAAGTTAAAATTTGCTAAATTGTCGGTGACTTTTACCTGAGTGATCAATAGAAAATAATTGAAATTTTCAATGCTGTTACTGAAATTGAAAATTGCTTTCATCTATATCAATCAGTGAAAAATTACTGACAATTTAGTAATATTAAACTAATTTTCTGTAAAATTTCATAGATTGAAATCATGAATAGAGAGTGATTTTCAATATAAAATTATTCTCCTTAAATTTTAGAATTATTCTTTAATTTTTTTAATTATTTTGTTCTGTTGTCGATTATTCTCGACAGCTTTCGAATTTTTTTGTTAACTGTCAATTATTTTCCTCATTTCTCAATTATTTTATTTAATATTTAATATCTCTTTTGCGGCTTAGCCATGTAATTTATTATACATTACTACGAAAGGTTGTCTTCAGCCTGTAAATTGTGAAATAAATAAATATTTAATTATTTTCGTCATTTTATAATTTTTCGTTCATTTATTTTCTTCACATTTGAATTAAATTCTTTAATTTTCAAATAATTTCCTTCATTTTTAAATATTTTCTTCAATTCTCAATTATTTTCTTCACTTTTCAATTATTTTATTCAATGTTTAATAATTTACGTCTCTTTTCAATTATTTTTTTTTAAATTTCAATACAATTCTTTAATTATCTTCTTATATTTTCATTTATTTTCTAGAATTTTTTGTATAATTTTCTTCAGTTTTTAACTGACAACTTAATATTCTCTTTCAATTTTATAATTATTCTTTAATTGTTTCAATAATTTTGTTCTATTATCGATTATTCTCGCCATTTTTCGAACTTTTTTACTTTTTTTTTCAATTGTCAAGTATTTTTCTTAATGTTTAATTATTTTAGTTATTTAGTAATTTTTCTTTTAATTATCAATTATTTTTTTACATTTGAATTTAATTCTTAAATTTTCTATTTATTTCTCCATTTTTTTTAATTATTTCCTTCAAATTTTAATACCATTCTTCAGTTTTCAATTATTTTCTTCTATATTCCATAATTCTCAACTTTTTTAATTACTTTTTTTAATTTTTAATTATATTCTTTAAATTTAAATTTTCAATTTTTTTCGATTTTCAATCCAGTTGTTCAATTTACCTATAATTATTTACAGCAATTATTCGTATAATTTTCTTAATTTTTCTTGTTTATAAATTTCTTAATTTAATATTTCTTGTTTAATTTTTTTAATAATTTTTTTCAGTTGCCTATTGATCATTTCTTACAATTATAAAAATTTTCTTCAATTTTCAATTATTTTCCAACATTTTTAAATTATTGTCTACAATTTTTTCAATTTTCAGTTATTCTCTTAAAATTTTATAATTATTGTTTGATTTTTTCAATTTTTTTGTTTGGTTGTGTATTAATTTAGCCATTTTTTGAATTTGGTTTTCAATTGTACATTATTTTCGTCATTTTTCAGATATTTTCTTCAATTTTGTAATTATTCTCATAATTTTCATTATTTATTGCATTTGCAAAAATTTATAGTTTTAAATGATAAACAACAATGCAAAGTTTCTCGCGTGTTAATGTTGCTACTATTTTATATTTTTGGTAATGGAATTTGATGAAAAATAGTCTGAAAAACCTGGAAAAGTCATGGAATTTTAAAATTTTAAAAACGTAGCAACCCTGATTAATTATTTTCATTATTTTTAAATTAGTTTCGTAAATATTCAATTACATTCAGTGAATGTTAATTTTATTCTTCTTTTTTTTAAATTATTGTCTTAGGTTTTAATTCTTTTTTTACTTTACAATTTGTTTCTTCAATATTAAATCTGTTCCTTCATTTATCATTTATTGTTTTTCATTTTCGATTTCTTTTGTTATTTTTCAATTTTCATCATTTTTAAATTATTCTTTACAAATTACAATTATATTCTTTAATTTGTCTATTAATTTCTTCGATATTCAACTATTCTTATTATTTTTTATTTAACTTCATCACATTTCAATTATTTTCTTCTTTTTTTAATTAATTTCTTTAAATTTTAGTTGTTTCTTGCACTTATATTTTTAAAAAATTTCCATTATTGTCTTGTATATTAATTTTTTTATTTTTCAATAAATCTATACTGTTTAAAATACTTCAATTATTTTATTACATTTTTATGTATTTTCTTAAAATGTTTATTCTATTTTTTAATTTCCTCCATGATGTTCTTCAATTCTATTTGCTTTCAAGTTTTATTATTTTGAATTTATTTTGAATTTTGTATGGTTCCCATAATGGTCTATTTTTCACTGCGGGATATATTATGAAATAAATAAATTTTCTTTAAATTTTAATTATATTTTAGCATCTATATATTTTGAACTATTTTCTTAATTTTTAAGTATTTGCGCTATTGCTTTATTATCTTCTAAAGTTTTGAATTATTTTCTTCAAATTTCAATTATATTCTTCAATTTTTTCATTTCTTCAAGCTATTATTATAAATTATTAAAAAATTGACCTTGATATAATTTATTTCTCACCTTGAAACCTTTGAAAAGCTCTTGAATTATTTTTTCAAAAGTCGTTGGACACCTTGAGAGTAAATTGGTCATAATTGATTTATTATTAAAGCCTCTAAATTCAATTTCAGAAATCTTCTTTAATAATTTTTTTCTTATTTTAATTTTAAAGCCGCAAATTGTCAAATATATTTCTTAAAAAATTTGTCTTGTTTCAGATAACGCGATTCCAATAAAATCGTGGTTTAGTGATGCAGGAGACACGGCACTTCTTAGTCTACTTCCTGTTTTGGACGCTCTTCGCTTCACGCAAGATGTGCGTTCTGTACTTTCAAGAAATCTACATTTACATCATACGTGGTAGCATTTTCCCAATCCGTCGATTTAATATAATAGAGGTAAACCGCTAACAGTTTAGTGTGTCTAGGACAGACTTATTTGTTGTTATTAAAACTAGATACTTGAGAACGCTACCCATTAATGAGACGAGCCCTTTGTTCTACTCTTTATTTTTTAATACCCGTTATGAACGGATATTATAAGAAAAACACTCAAATAGACTTGGGTTCGTCAGCCAATACTTACGTCAGCACAAAATTACGTAGAATAACCTTATTGATTTTTATTACTCAATTTAGTTAATTTCATCCTCGGGGTTTAGACAGTTTTGAATCATACGTTAGCCAAAGAAAAGACTTTCGATTTGTCCGTACTTTTTTTGCATTAACATTTTTTTCTTTCTTTTTCTTTATATTGTAATATTCTTTTTTCTTTTTTTTTAGTAAATCGTAAAAAGTACGAGACTAAACATATTTATTATGTCGTCAGTCGAAAAAAAATGTCAATAGTAGTAAAAATTGCATTCTATAATTTGTTACCACAACCTGCTTGTAACTTATACAGCGGGTGTCAAAAAAGAAAGCATCAGACGTAAACGTGAAAAATGTCTCGTTTGATTTCTTAAAAACTGGCTATGAAGAGAAATGTGAAGAATTTGTTTTTTGTTTTGTTCAATCTTTAATTTATTTTTTTCTATAACAATGGGAGATTTATTGTTTAATTTTGTATTTTTTCCCTCTCTTTTTTTTAATTAATATAGCATTTCTCTGTTGTGATCTCTAATTATTTTTCACGTTCAGGTCTCTCGTTTCTTGCTTTTGCGAGATTCTAAAAATTCTTTTTTGACGCTCGCTCTCTAGTTTAAATTAACAACAAATTGAATTCCTTGCTAGGTAAATATCTTCAGATATAATGACAAACCTTACAGTACTATTCCTCTGTTGTTGTATACTATTGACTTATAAGGTGGCTAAAAGAAAAAAGAAAAATAAGAAAAGTGCTAAATAAGCCTGCGCGAATGCAATCATATTCGTGTATTTCCTTACGATCTCTCAAAGCAATGCACTCGGATTCTAATTGTCTTAAAAGCGAAATGTCAAGTAACCGAAAAATTCGGTTTAAGATTTTTCTCTCAACTTTTAGTTTAAGATTTCGCTTTATACAACTTTAATCGTGTTTTGACATCTCTTTAACAGAAGTTTCATGAGAAATTTGATGATGCCAATTCAATGTTCGTTTTTCATTTATGTAGATTTTTTAAGAAATGAGTTCCTACTGCCATTTTTTTATTATCATTCATTTTTGCCGATAAAAGTAATGCTTTTTTAAAAGTCTTCCATTTAATAAACAAATGATTTATCACTTTTGAGAGAATATAGACAATTCAGTGCTCCTTACAGTTCAATTGCAATTTATGAATTTTCAATATGAGATAAAAAGTTTCTGAAACTCATTGAAAGAATGAGTTAATTTTTTTTAGGTTATATGACCCATTGACGTAATTTTCAACTACATTACTGTCCATTAGTATGTGGACACTCATTTTGAATATGTTAAAATAATTAGTTTTTTTTTGTTATAATTTAAAAATTTAATTTTTTCACTTAATTGGTTTTAAACAATCTGAATTCTAAATAAATTTAGTAACCTACTGTCAACAGTTACTATTTTCGCCACCAGGTTAAAATAACAGAAAGTAAACTAGTTACAACCTAACATCTAGCAATATTAAAATAATTCAAACGAATCAACTAAAATTTGTTTTCGTTATTTTAATCATTTTTTTAGATTTTAATTAGTTTGTATTTTGAAATTAAGCATAAAAAATCTTTGAAATAAAAATTAATTTAATGGGTCTAATATCCTTAAGAAATAAACAAGAAAGCAAGCAAGAGTAGAAAAATTCTGTTTTGAAAAAAAAAAATTATTTCATGATGCTTCTGTTTCTAGAGGTATTGAAATGCAGAAAGTGTTTGCTCAGGCCTAGTACTAAGTCATTTGAAATGGACTGTGCCGCAACTCACTGTATCAGTGAGGCGACATATATTATAATCTAACAAAGAGTATTAGTGACCATTGAAAAAACGACGGAAATCATTTTTATTAAAGATTTACAGTACCAAGAAAGAACCGTTTTGTTTGATTGTTTGATTTTTTTTCATTTTTTTTTTGTGGAACAATATATAATAAAATGAACAATTAGAAAACAGGAATGAGAATAAGTTTTTTAAAAAACAATTAGAGAGCAATTGAAAATTTATGTACATCGCTGTGTACTTTATCTGCTTGTCTAATAAGTTATGAATGACAATGAATTTTGTGAGATTTGTACATATTAGAAACCAGTGCGTATTTGTAATGTGTCGAGAGTGATTGAAGAATTTGATCGTCTAGAGTGATTGAATCCTGTCTGGGATTATATTAAGTGGGCGCTATATAAATATATATTATACATATATAAATATCGAAGTTAATTATGATCAATAAAACAAAAACAACTCTATAATAACTGGATATGTTGAAATAAAATAGCAAGATAAAGTCCCGCAGGATTAAACTGTCGGAAAATTGTTTTTTTTTTGTTCTTAATTTTATGTAAATCACAAGATGAGAATTGTTTATCGAGATTTTGTTTATAGTACAATTATTTCGAATGAGCTTTACGTTAGAGTTAAATTGCGTCGAAATTGTTTAAGGAGAGAGAACAAAGTAACTTGATATTATGTGTATGTACAGAAAAAACGTTTTATTAGATACGTAAGAAAAAATTTAGTTTATTCGCTAAAAAAAACACAATAATTGTGTACGGGTCTTGGTTGATACTGCCACTGTCATGCAATAATTATTATTAGTACTTTGTACATTTGGTTTAATGTATACAATCCAACACTGAAATATACAATTTGTCTGCTTTTCACTGGAAGTGTTTCTAATAAAATTAGAAACTTAATTGGCAAACTGTTCTGATGGCAGTTGAAATTGGGAAAGATTTTTGGTTGTAATTTTATTCCTTTGGTGGATCTTCTCGAATCATTTCCAATGAACTGTCTGAGTTGTTGGTACTACTTCCGCTACCAGCATCGTCTTCTCGTTCCGCAGACTTTTCTTGATTTTGACTTGCAGTATGCAACTGCCAAGCAGGAATAGAAGGCGGTGCACTAGGAAATTGTTTTCTGAAAATAAGCGATCTTTATTAAAAAAATTGGAAAATTTGGACTTTAAGGAAGGTCAATGAAAACCTGTTTATTGTAACCATTTACTCGTAACCAACTTTTGAAAGTTGAATTGACTATGGTTGTGAATCAAGAAACATTGTCAACAATTAGAAACATGAAACTAAAGTATACATAAGCCACAGAGAAAGAGTTTGAATCTTTTGAATTACACGGAGACAAAAATCTCTAAGTGTTATAGATTATTTTAGTTGAGAGTCTTACGTATTTTTTTGTCAAGTTTGCAGATTTTACAAAATTTATTTTAATTTCAACGCCGTAAAAATCTTTGTTCTTCAACTATATGATTATTCCCCCTTTTTTTATTCAATATATATTGTCAAATTGTAAAAATAACAGTAAAACTATCTGTAACAGTTGGAGATTCTTTTATCCGTTAATGTCTGAGTCACTCATTTTCAATTACAATAGAAAAAAAATGATTGTCACTTTTTCAAACAAGCTGTACTACATCATTATGAAATTGTACGAAAAATAAAAAGAAATGAAAAATTAACGTAATGTTTTTCAAATTAGTTGGCAAGTTTGTTTTTAATTTAATTAAAAAATATATTTACTTGGAAAGAAGTAGTGATTTGAGACTAGCTAAATCTTGTTTTAATTCCTGAACTAACTGAGGAATTGTCGGATCCACTGAGTGAGCTTTCGTCAAATTTTGAACATCGGTTTCTACTTTAGACAGCGATTCTTTAACTTCCTTCATTGAACGTTGAATTGTTTGATCTAATTCTGTGACTGGGTCTTTTGGAGAATCTCGTTTTTGACTTCCAAATAAGAAGGGTGCGATGAACTTCTAAAAATGTAATTTCTAGATTTAGGAGACGAGAAAATTTTTCATAATTAAAAAAAGTTTAGAAAATTCTTCAAAAAATGAAAAAATACAAACTTAAACTTTTTTTTTAATTAAGAAACAATAGAAATTTTATGAAAAATTAAATGAAATTAAAAATGTAGTAAAAATGAGTGAATTTAATATTTTGTTAAATTTGTAAATTTTATATAATGTTATTAAAAAAATGATTTGAAAAATATTTGCCTTATAGAACCAGTAAACACTGTATACAGTAGCGCCAATCAATGCTGCTAAATTAAAAAATTCCTTCACTTTATAAAATAGATTTGTTTGAAAGGAATGTTGTTGATAAAAAGAATACGATCCTGGAGGTTGTACTGTGATCGATGTATATTCATTCTGAGATTTTTGAGATATATTTGCCAAATCACAGGCTTTTTGAATTTCTCTGTCGGTTAATCCTTTTCTTCTCAGAAAATCTTGTTTTTGATTTAAAGGACTAGCAGTGACTTTAGGATTTTGCAGAAATTTTACTGCTGTGTTTATCTGCAAAATTTAAATTAAAACCTGAACTAATCATAAAAGACTAGATAATAAATTGTGTTAAAAAAAAGTTGACAGTAAATTATCAAATCAAATCTGAAAATAATTACATATACAACAAAGTTCAAAGGTTAAAAAACTTTGTAAATTTATGCAATTTTTTCTAGGTTATGGAGTTCTTGATGGTAAATAAATAATATTATATACATTGATCAACTTTAAGTAAAAGTCAAGAAAACTACATGGATTCGGGAAATTAATTCATTAATCTATAATTTTATGAAATGCAAAATAAACTTACAAGTTGCTCTCTGAGAGGTGTTTCGCTGTTTAAATTGTTATCGGCCATTCTTAAACTTTAATTTAATTTCCTTTGGTTATGTATTACTTATCTTTTCTAGCCTTTGAACATACATAATTATGCAATAACCACTCAAAGTAGTTGTTTAATCACATTTTCTTCTAATGCATAAAAATGCAATTATTAACCTGTCATCATCTTGCGAATCTCGCAAATATAGGTTAAGGCGCATGTGCAACCGGAAACTATAACTTCAGACAAATCTTCTTAATTAATTGTTTTTTTATATAAAATATTGATTAAAATATTGTTTTTATGGAAAAAACGATTCAGAATATAAATAAAGGCAAGTTTTAAAACATTAAAGGCTTTGTCATTGATTGTGTTTGACGGTATACTGCACTTGCGCAGTGCTAAGTTCTATTTTTAAACGTTGACAAATCTTAATTCTTACTAATTCTAATAAATATTGAAAGCAAATAACAATAGCAAGCATTCTTATTATTCGTTATTTAATTAATTTATAAATCATGCTTCTAATAAATTTTTATTGTAGAACGTGTAAATTTAAATCTTGCGCCAATTATCTGTGCGCAGAAACATGCGTACAGCAGAAAATTAAACATTTTTGAAAAATTTGTACACAATTTTTTGTTGAAACAGTTAAAAAATAAATTATCAAATACTACGGAAATACAAGTCACCAAGATTTTATAATTATCAGAAAGTTTTGCGAATATTTTCAGAAATTTTAAATTTTGTTTGGTAAATGTTCACACAGATTTGACGAATCACAGAAAGAAACAACGGGAATGACCAATAATAGCATGCGCTGAAGTGCGAAACATATTTTGATTGGATAAAATTTTCACAACAAGCGTCTCATTTTTTGAATGACAAAACCGTTTGAAAAGTTTGGTTAGTTTTACATATTCCTGTTGATTCTTGATGGCGGTTAACGGTGTTTTTGTTAAAGTCGGGATTTAAATCATCTGATACTATTGTTTTACGGTAAGATTTTAAATGATACTCTCAAACATATTATTTCTCGTAATTAGCTGTCAATTTAAAACATAATTGCTATTTAAATAGGTACTCCGAAACCTCTAAACGTTTGTTTTAATCCATGTTTTTTGTTCTGCACATTTATTTACAATAGAGAAAATAAATTGGTGAATTAAAGTTTTATAAACATGAATTAGTAATTCTTTTATCTTGCACAATAATTTCTAGCAAATTAAATTATAATAAGAAAGTGATTAAATTTATTAATGAAATTTTAAGAAAAATATCTTGTTTATTTGAAAATTTCTTCAGAAATTCAAGGGCATTTTAAATTGTTTATTTAAAATTTTTATTGAAATTAAAGTACAATTATTCAATTAAAATACATAAAGAATATTCAGAGTGATTTTTAATTTGTTAAAATTGTTTGTGCGAACAGTTTCATTTAATATTTTATCGTTTATTTATTGGCATTAAATTGATTAATTGTGATTTCAAATTTAAAGGTATTTATTTTTTAATTATAAATACTTTTTTCATAAGAAGTCAATCTTAATTTTCGTTTATTTGACTACCTCTTTATATAATAAATAGATACTTTTTTCTCAAAATTAATTCAAAATTTCCAAGATAATTTTTTTAAAAATTTGTATAATTAAAAAAATAGTTTGATAGGTATGCAAATTATGAAATAATTTGTGTGAAATATAATTGTTTTATTGCAGAAATGGATAATACTCTTGATACTATTCGAGCATCATCAGATGCAACAATTCAAGAGGAAGTTTCTTATTTGTACGGACGAGATCCAAGTATAATATCTTATGGCCAACAACGTTTTATTTCCAAAGAATCACAAAAAAATTTATACTCTTTGTATGAAGAGGAAGAGTCTAATGATGGCATTAATGCGGAATCATTATCTCACACAGTTAAAGTATATTTAAGAATGAAACCTTTTCCTCGAAAAACAAAATTATCTAAAGAACAAGAAGAAGCGTATACAATATCTAATTCAACCACTCTACTGACAAAAATATCAAATTTAGATTACAATACAAGTTGTTTGAAAAGGCCAAAAAGTTCCGATAATGTGTGCAAAAAATTTACTTTCACTCAAACTTTTGGACCAGAAACAACTCAGTATGAACTTTTTGAACAGGCTGTTCGACCACAGATGATGGACTTTTTGGCTGGGCAAAATGCTACCGTCATGACTTACGGTAAATAATTAATTTTATTTATTCATGACTTTATTCTGTATCAGAGCTGCAATTGATTTTAATCATTGGGACATTTGCATTAAAATCATAATTTAAATCAAAAAACACTTTCCAATTCTCCGGATGTCTAGTAGTGGATGTAAAAAATCACACCATAAAAAAACCCGAAATTTGTGACTGAATCTTGATAACTTCAATTTTAATATTTTATTCTTTATAAAATTTAAAAAATTGTGCTAATCCAGATGATCAAAATATCGGGTCCGGATCATTTTGACACAAAATCTTTTGTGACAATTATTATATTCTACTCCAAAGATAAATGTTATTTTGTACTCCTACTAAAATGAAAAAATTTCAAGTTTTAATTATTAAATAATGGAGTTTACTGAAATAATGAAGTCTTTTAATATTAGTTTAATTTATTAAAATCAATTATTTAATGAAGAATACTTAAAAATCTTTGGGTTTAGTGAGTAAAAAATAACATTTATCATCAGAGTACAATATAACAATTGTCATGAAAAATTTTGTGTCAAAATGATACGGACCTAAAATACCTACAATCTATAAATTTTTGGTATAAAAAATAGTATTAAATTTTTACATCTTTAAGTCATGATAATTTAAATAAATTCCAAACGTCAATTAACTCATATTCTAATTTATTCAAACTTTTAAATTTCAATTTATTCAAACTTTTAAGTTTCAATTAATTCAAATTTAAATGCATATTATAATTAATGCATAATTAAGTAATATTAATTATTTTCCATATCCACAATAATTCCTTTTTTAATTCTGACAAGATAATTTTTATCCTATAATTTATTATTTTTACTAAATTTTAAGATTTTCTCTTCTTTTACTTTTGATATTTTTTTTTGTATTTGTCTTTTTATTTTATCATTTTCTTTAAATTTTCATGCAAATTATTTAACATTTATTATTATTTTACACAATTTTTTATTATAACCTCGATTATAGCGTTCACTAAACTTTTTATTTCGTTGATTTTCTTCATTATTTCCATATTTTGAAAAATAAATACGCTCATTTTTGTGTAAATTTATTTAGTAAATATTTGTTTTCACATCTTGTCTATTTTTTGCAAACTAACTTATTCTTTCGTATTTCTTTCCTTTATTTTTAAAGGTTTTTTAAATTTCTTTTGCAGACTTTTTATTTATCTTTATATACATTTATTTTATTTTATTTTTCTTAATTATAATTTTTTAATAGATTCTTACCAAATTTTGTTGTACTTTTTACATTTTTACATTTTGTTAGATTAAGAAAAAAAAAACATTTCTCCATTATCTTCCTATTTATTTAATTTTCTTGTTGTATCACAATTTTTTTAGTCCATGCATTTTAATTAATTCTATAATTTTTGTCATCTACTTTTTTGAAGACTTTTATTCTTTTATTTTATATTATGTAAATTTAATCTTGTACTACTAAAATCTGGAATGAGACACGAGGGTTTTTAAAAATAACCATTACAGAAATTATTATTGGATTTTAATTTTTTGAAAAATTTGTTTTCTTCTAAAAAAATATTTTGTAATCTATAAATTCAACTTAATATATAAAAAACTATATCCCCTGCTTCAAATCAAATCGATTCAGCTATATAAAGTTGATATTTTGTCAAAATTTTAAAGTTTAAATCGAAATTTTTAAAAAAATTACTTTATTGCTTCCTCCATGAGAACGCAAATATTTTTGCTGACGTAGAAGCAAAATTTTCATTAAATGAAAATAATCCTCGGCTTATTTTAATTATCTTCTTATTTATTGTTTTAATTTAAAAAAAAATTTCCGTAAATATTTTAATTTTCTGAAAAGAGTCTCCTCTATTTTTTAAACATTTTTATGTAACTGTTTCATTCTTTTATTGTTTTAAATTTTTTTTTTTATTTCTTTAATAAGGTCCATGACTTTCTCTATTTAAAAGAATTTTCTCATTTTTTTAATAGACTGTTTTCTTATCTTTTTACGTTTCTGTTTTTTTTTATATATAATTTATTATTTTTTCGTTGCTTTTACCTATTTTCTTAATTTTGCGATCATATGAATTTAAAGATATTTTTTTGAATATCATTGTTTTATTCTTCATTATTTCTTATTAAATGTTCTCAGTTTAAAGAATAAACTACTTACAAATAAACATTTGAAAATTGTATATATACTGATTTTATAAATATAAAAAAAAATCATGATTTTTATTAGCTCTGTTCTGTACTAATTATAAAAATTAAATTTTGCTTTTAGGGACAACAAACTCGGGTAAATCTTATACACTCCAGGGCCCAACAACTTCTCCAGGGATCATACCTCGTGCACTTGAGTTTATTTTCTCGAATATAAGTCCAAAATCAACTCCATATTATAAGCCAGTAAATCATTCTGATGTAATTGCACTCGAAGGCAAAGCACGATTGTCAGAATTAGATATCAAAACGAATTTATTGACATTTGGATCCTTGGATAAAAATCAGTACATAAATGCGTATAAAGAAATGCAAAAATTATTACAAGAAGAAACTGCTATTAGACCTAGCCAATCTGCAGAGGGTTTTTATTCTATATGGGTATCGTTTGCAGAGATTTATAATGAAACAATTTATGATCTTCTTTCAAATAGTATTCAAAATCGAAGACCCGCTTTAAAGTTATCTACAGACAGTCAAGGAAGATCTTTTATTAAAGGCTTAAAGTCTGTCTGTGTTAATTCTGGATCTGAAGCTTATCAGATTTTAATGGCTGGACAGTATAATTTGAAAGTTGCGGCGACAGCCTTAAATGCAAGAAGTTCAAGATCTCATTGTATTTTTACTGTCACTTTGTTAAAGTATTATTCTGAAAATTGTCCCGATTCAGTAGAAATTAGCACGTAAGGATTTTGTTTTTAAAACTTTCAAAAACTGTTTTTCTTTTAAATTCTCTAGACATTCTGTTGTAATTTGAAAATAATTATAAATGATTATACTTTTAATAATTTACAGATTTAATTTCTGTGACCTGGCTGGTTCAGAACGATTAAAAAAGACTCTCAATGAAGGGGACCGACTGAAAGAGGCACAAAATATAAATACAAGTTTGTTGGTTTTAGGCAGATGTTTAAAGTCAGTTTATGAAACACAAGGTTCTAAACAAAGGACAAACATTATTGGGCCATTTCGGGAATCAAAGCTTACTAGACTCTTTCAGAGAGCATTATCTGGAAATGAAAATATTGCTTTAATTGTAAATGTGAATCCTGTGCCAAATTTATATGTCGAAACACAAAATGTGTTAAATTTCTCTGCTATTGCGAAAAAAATCGTGATCGAGCCAAAGAAAACTTTCCGCAAGAAATCTACTTCAAGGTTCTCAAAAATTGTTTCCCAGAGTATTAAGACAGTGACAGATTGGGATACAATGGACTACGATAATATTGGTTACTATTTATTTTATTGGCTACTAATATTTTAATTTATCGTTTATTATTTCATTCTATTTCAATTTATTATAGTCACTTTTATTCAAATTTTTCACAACTTGTTTTCAGAGGAAACAGAGACTGACAGTGACCAAGATGGTGACGTAATATATCGAGAGGATTATGAAGAGCTTATGGATGAAAACAAACAGCTTAAACAAGAAATAATAAATTTAAAAAATTCTGCTGTTGAACGTGACATGAAAATTCGACAGGAATTAGCTGACACTTATAGTGAAATGATGAAGAAAATTGAACATGATTGGAGGTATGAATTTTTAAGCTTTATTATTTGATTTAAATACAGTAAAACCCACATATATCGGACCCGAATTAATCGGATTCCCGCTTACATCGGAAAAATTTTCTGGTCCCTTGGATTTTTCGATGTTTTCTATGTTAAAATACCCGCTTATATCGGACCCTGTTATAGCAGAAACTCGCTTACATCGAATGAATTTTAAAGTCCCTTAAGCTTACTTATTCTCATATAAATCGGTTCTTGAAATTTTTGTATAAAATTCAGATAAAATTTATAATCACTTTTTGAAAATTCATTCAATAAATATAAATAAATTGTTTAAACAAGTAAACAATAAATAAGAAAGTGCAAGTATGTATATCATTGAGTTTATTGATAAGATTTTAAGTTTCGATTAGAATTTTATAATTTATAAGTAACTTTTTATAAAAGTAAAATATCATTTATTAATTAAAATAACTTTTCAGAATAAATATCAAATAACTTTATAAAAAACAAACATCAAAATGTTTAAAACAAAACTTAGGGTGGCCATTTGACCGAAAAACCGGAGAAAACCGGGAAATGACTGGGAAATATGTTACTAAACCAAGAATTTCTTCACGAATTTAAAAGTTCTGAGAAATTTTATCGAAATTCAATTTTTTTTTAATATCGCAAATCTCTAATAATAATAATAATAATCCGCAGGTTTTTTCATTCATTTTTTTCTGCTCACTCCGGAAATTTAGCACATAGATATTTTTTGTTTTAAATCAGATACTTTTTAAAAAGAGCTTTTTAATTGATTAAAATTTAAATTAATAAATATCAGTTAGAATAATTTTAATTTCATTAATAAATAAATCTATAATTTTTCTTTAATTTTCAATTCTTAATTATTTTCTTTAATTTTCTATTGCATTCTTCGTTTTTCAATTATTTTATTCAATATTCAATAATTCTCGCATTTTCTCAATTATCAAATATTTTCTTGAAATTTCAAAACAATTCTCCAATTCCCAACTAATTTCTTTAATATTCATTTATTTTCTAACATTTTTTGCATAATTTTCATCAGCTTTCAATTAACAATTTATTATTCTCCTTCAATTTTAGGATTATTCATTAATTTAAAAAAAAATTTGTTCAAATGCCGATTATTCTCGCCATTTTTCGATTTTTTTTCAATTTTTCAATTTTTGTTTTAACAGTTAATTATTTCCCTCATTTCTCACTTATTTTCGTTAATAATTAATTATTTTAGTCAATTTGTATTCTTTCTTTCAATTATTACCTATTTTTTCTAAACTTCTATTTAAATCTTCAATCTTTAATTTTTTTCTATAGTTTTTAATTATTTTCTTCAATTTTCTATTGCATTCTTCGTTTTTTAATTTTTTTATTCAATATTCAATAATTCTCGCATTTTCTCAATTAACAAATATTTTCTTGAAATTTCAATGCAATTTCCAATTGATTTATGCAATTTTCATCGATTTTTTACAATTTTTTCCATACTTTTCATCAGTTTTCAATTGACACTTCATTATTATTCTTCAATTTTATGACTATTCATTAATTTAAAAAGAAAATTTCCGAATGCCGATTATTCTCACCAGTTTTTAATTTTCTTTTCAATTATTAATTATTTTATTTAATAATTAATTTTTTTCGTCAATATTTAATTATTTTCGTCATGTATTGTAATTTTTTTTTGAAATTATCAATTATTTCCTTGAAATTTCCATTTAATTCTCTAATTTCTAATTTATTTCTCTAATTTACATTTATTTTCTTCAATTCTCAAATATTTCCTCAATTTTCAATTATTTTGATCGATTGTTAATTAATTCCTCAATATTCAATAATTCTTTGATTTTTTCAATGATTTTTTCACTCATAATTTTTTTTTTTTTTTTAAAGTTTCAATTCAATTATTCAACTCTAGAACAATTCACTTCAATTTCCAGTTATTTTCAAATTTAAATTACACTTTATAATTTTCAATTATTTTCTTTAATAATAAAAAATTATCTCCTTTTTTAGATTTTTTTTTTTCGATTATCATTAAGTTTCTTTAATTTTAAATATAATTGTTCAATTATTTTCTTTAATTTTTAATTCCATTCTTTAATTTTTATTTCCATTCTTTAGTTTTCAATTGTTTTCTTCTATATTCATTAATTCTCGGCTTTTTTCAATTACTTTTTTTCAAATTTTAAGTATATTCTTTAAATTTTAATCCCATTTTTCAATTTTTATTTTTTTTTCGATTTTTAATCTAGTTGTTAAATGTGCAATGATTTCCAGACATTTTTTCTATAATTCTCTTAATTTTTCTTGTTGCAATAATTTTTTTTTAAATTTAATATTTCTTGTTTATTGTTTTTTAATTATTTTTTTTCAGTTGTCTATTAATCTAGTAATTTTTCGAGTTTTGTTTTCAATTGATAATTATTTTCGTATTTTTTCACATATTTTCTTCAATTTTATAATTATTCTCGTCATTTTTCAACTATTTCCTTCAATTATTAATTATTTTCCACAATTTTCAATTATTTTCTACAATTTTTTCAATTTTTTATCTTAAAATTTTATAATTATTCTCTGATTTTTTAAATTATTTTGTTCGATTGTGTATTAATCTAGCCATTTTTTGAATTTTGTTTTCAATTGTCAATTATTTTCGTCATTTTGTAATTTCTTTTTCAATTATTAATTATAGCGTTTTTCGGGTGTGCCGTATTCCCCTCTTTATCGGATATTTTTCCCGGTCCCTTCAAATCCAATATATGTAGGTTTTACTGTATTATTAAGTGATTATGTTATTTATTTCTCAACGAAATAAATAAATCTTAATTTACAACAGGAATCGAATCAAAAATGTAGAAGAGCAACATGAAGATCAAATGGAATATTCTCTTAACCGAATGGAAACTTTCTATAAAGAAAAAATAGATCAATTAAGAAGTCGAAAGCGCATTCGTTCGGAGCTTGACGACTCGGATGAAATTGATCAGATCGATGAGCTGGAAGAAGAAAACGCCAGCCTTCAATCAAAAGTAGAATCCATGAAAGAAACTTTAAAAACTCTTCGAGAACAAAAAGACAATGAAGCGACAGAGAAGTCCAAACTTTCTTTTGAATTGGGTCTTGTAAAAGATGAATTAAAGAATGTTAAATCATTACTGCAAAAGGCAAATGATTGCGTGCTTAATGAAAATAATGAGGACTTCGTTAAAGAATTGAAAAATCAATTGAGCGCTGAACGCGAAAAAAATAAGGTATTTAATTTTTGGCTCTAAAAAATTGAAATTTAATGTTATATTAATAAATATTTCTTATTTTTTCAGCAATTGAAAAGTTTTCTGAATGAAGCGAAAGAAGAATATATTGAAATAACAAATGACGGACGTCGTATGGAAGAGAAACTCAAAAGTCGAGAGGAGTTACTTCTTGAATATGAGGATAAAATGTTAGAGTTGGAACAGCAATTGGATACTGCAAATGATTGCTTCTCAGAGAAAATCAAATTAATCGAAAATTTCGAGGATAAAATTGAAGCACAGAATAGAATAATAGCTGATTACCAAGAAGATATTGGGCATTTGAAGGAAAAGCAACATTTGCAAAAACACGTCATGCGTTCTGAAAAAGAAACGATGACATGTCAAGAGACATCTTCAAAGGAAGATGAATTAAAAACAGAAGTTCTTGAAAGAAGCTGTCAAACTCTAGTTCCTGATTTGGTCGATTGTAAAATTCAAACAGAAAATATTGAAATTCAGACGGAGAGTATTGAAATTCAAACAGAAAATAATGAAATTGTAACAGAAAATATGGAAACTCAAACTGAAACAATTGAAGTTCAGACGGAAACTAGTGAGACTCAAAAACAAAGTGTTGAAATTCAAACAGAAAATTTTGAGACTCAAACAGAAACGCTTCAAATTAAGAAAGAAATGAATATACTTCTAGAAGAAAAAAGTTTACAAACTTCTCTCCTCGATACTAGCCGACAAGAAAGAATTTATGAATTGGAAGAATTAAAGAAAATGTTTTCTTCACTTGAAATCGAAACTGAATCGAAAAAAACGGTAATTTTTAATTTTATTTTTTATTATTAATATTCTATCAACATTTAATTCATTTTAATATTCTTTTTTTAGCAATACGAAAATAAGATCGAGGAACTAGAAAGCACTATTAAAACGGTAAACAGCTCAATAAATCAATTTCCTTTTCATGTAACATTTTTTCAAAGTAAAAATTATGTTGATTGTACTACATTTTTTAATTTTAATTTCTCTAGTGTCGGGAAGAGCACGAGTTAACAACAAAAAAAATGAAGGAAGTTGTCGAAGTTGCGAAAAATAAGGATGATTTTAATTCGCAGGTAATATTTCTTTGTTATTAATACTTGTAACTTTTGAGAACTTTTATTATAATTTGTTGTATACAGTTTTTAGAAGATTACAAAATTCAAGTTGAAAAGTTGGAAGAGGACTTGGAGAATGCGCAAAAATTAAAAAAGCAAGTCAAGGAGACGAACAATTTATTAGAAGAATGTAAATTAGAAAAAGCGGAGTTACAAGATCTTTTAGGTAAAATCGAGAAGAAACGTAATAATCTTGAAGTTCAGTTAGAAAAAATATCCAAAGATAAAGAGTCTGAGATTAAAACTCTTCAAAAAGGTTAGTATTTAATTTATCTAAAAAATACATGCATCTGTAAATACCTTAACAGTTTTGGAAATAAATAAATGAAAATAAATTAAAAAATAGAAAGAGTAATTAAATAATTAAAACATATATTTTAGAAATAAAAGAACTGATTCAAACAAATAAAGAATATGAAGAATCACGAGATAGAGAGAATGAAAAACAAATAAAAGTAACTTTAAGGAAGCTTACTATGACAGAGGAAACTCTTTCTCAAGAATTGGAGAGAAATAAAAAGCTGCAAAAACAAGTAAAATAATAAATTCCTATTATCTTTCTATATATATATATATAATTTTTTTGTTGTTAAAATATTACTTTCATCATTTTATTATTAAATTATTTGATTCTTAAAATTAAAATTCCTATATTAATTATTAAAATATTTTTATTTACAGAAAGATAAACTAGAAAAAGATCATGAAGCTTGTGTAAATATGATTCAACACTCGAGTTTACTGGAAGAAAAGGAAAAACAGTTAAAAGAGGAAATTGGACTTCTTAAAGAAAAAAATAATATACTAAGAAATGAAATTGAACAAAAGCAAAGTGAATTCGAGAAATTTTTCATACAACGGGATGATACTATTAAAAGATATGAAAATTTGGTGCACAATTTGCAAGAAGATGTTAATAGAGAAAAGAAAGAAGTAAGTAATTTTAAAATTGTCCAAGTATATTTTATTCAGCAGAGAATAAAAATTGAATTCTTTTTCAGAAAACAAGACTTCAAGATCTCTTTACGAAACACTTGACTCCTACACCAAATAAAGATGAAGTTAAAAAATTAAAAATGCAGTTGGAAGAGGCAAACGATCAAATAAAAGCTTTTGAGGAAGAGAAGTTAAAAGAAAAATCTCAAACTCAAAAAGTAAATTTGCCAATTAAGAACACTTCTAAAGATAGATAAATTTCATTTTTTTAATTTACTTTTTATAAATAGCTTTTTACTAGTTATTTTATATTTTCATTTAAATTTTCTTTTTTAATTTTCATAACTTTTCATAATTTTTTATTTCTTAAAACAGACTGCTGGTAATTATCAGGGATGTAATTGATTTAAATCATTGGGTATTTGCATTAAAATCATGATTTCAATAAAAATAAAACTTCACAATTATCACAATTTATCAGCCCTGGTAATTATTAAATGAAAAAAAGCTGAAATTTATAAATGAAAATTTTATTATGTAATTATTTAATTAATATATCATATATTTAAAAATATAATTTCTAATTTCAGGTTCGAAAAACAAGACGAAGAGACAAGGAAAATTATGAAAATACGACAGACGATGAAGCAACTTCTACCGAACGTAGAAAACGATCTCCTAGATCTTATAAACCTTCTCCTGCTACGACAGAAGGTTCAATCATAGAAGTATCCAGTACAGAGTCAAAGTGCGTATGACTAAATTTAATTCTTTCAAATTTTGAACAAGCTAAAATTTAAATTCATTCTAATTTTAATCAATCTTGAATTCAGTAGATCCAAATTATTATCAATATTTTTAAATTTTTAGGAGACAAACTAGAATGCGAACAGTTCTTGGACCTCCGGAATCTTTACCAATTTCAGAAAAAAAGAAAACAACTTCTAGAAGGAAGAAATTATTTCATCAGGAGAGCGATGGATTCGTGGACCTAGAGCCTTGTGAAGTAAGAATTATTTAAATATTTGAATCATTTAATATTTTTCTTCTTTTTCAATTGAAAATCTTAATTTTTAACGTTTTTAGGTTCAACCTCCGCCACCTCCATCTCCACTTACCTCTTTTAGAAGTTTGAGAACTCGAAAGAAGTAAATCTTCTCTCTGTACAGACAATGTATAATTATTTTACACTCTTACTACTTTAAAATTATGTCCTGTTGCTATTTTTGATATTACCCGATATTTATTAAGAGACAACTTTTGTGATTCAACGTTTTAAAATTATAAAATATAGGTTATTTTCTTAATATTCTAAATAACTTTTTTGCTTACTTGTAGATAATTTGCAATTTCAGGCGGCCAATAAAAAGTTTTTTTTTATTTAATGTTGTCAATTTTGAAATAGATACCCATTAAGAAAAAAATCAGTGAAATTACCAGATTTTTATTAAGGGTCAGTTAATAATAAAATAATATTTTTTAACAGTTATGTATTTTTACTCGTTGTATTGAAATTTACTTACATTACTATAAATAGTGAATGATCACAGTATAATTAACAAAAGTGTATTTAATATCTAAATATCTTTATCTAAAGATCTTTTTGAAAGATCAAGTTAAAGAAATATTTTTATTTACATGGCATTTTTATCAACAATAACGTAAATTAACAATTATCCATTGCAGCTTCTATTTACGAAGTCACATTTGGTTTTGGCCTAAAGATGGCACATTAAGCTAAAATATCATCTAAAAACATGCTAACAAATTTTTTCCGATTTTTCAGTTGTTAAAAAAAAAAAAAAAATCACTTTTTACAAAATCGTAGAAAACTGCGCTTTCTAAATATAAAAACAAAATGTAGATATATACTACTAATAAAGATTTTTTTGTTTTTTATTTTTATGTAATCTGTACGTGATAAACAAATATTTTAAAAACTAAGTTCTCAAAGACTAAAAAATTTGAAAATTGTTTCTTCTATTTAAAATAATTTCATTAAAGTATTAAAATACTAATTATTACTAAGTATTTGATGAAAATATCTTGCTCATACATAAAATATTTTGCAAAATATCGAGTCAAGTAAAAATTTAAGATTTTAAGTACTCATTCTAAATAACTGATTAACCCAACAATAAAATATAACTCTTTGTCTTTAATTTTGATAATAATGCTCTTAAAAATATAATTTGACTCTAAACGTCACAGAGTTTTTGAAAATTTGTTTTTGTGATTTCTCTTGTTTATAGTTGATATTTCTATTATTCATTATTTTCTTTGAGTAAACAACGACTCTGTTTTTAAATAAAAAAAAGCATTACTAAAAAAAGAAAAAGTTAAAAATGTAATAACTATTTTTTTATCTTTGGTCCATAAAATATTTTGGAGGAATTTTTAGAAAAAAAAAAAATTATTTTCATAGATTAAAAAAAGTGGTGTTGCAAGGGTTACACAATTCTTAACAAAATTAATAATCTTTTTTTTTTGGCAAAAAATGAATTCGATTTGAAAAACAAAAATAAAATTAGCGTTTTTAACAGTAGCAACTTTTTTAAAATATTAAAAAGCTCGATTCACATAAGAATCCTGATATTTTGAGTCAGATTTCATCTGAATCCTGCTTGAATTAATAGTTTGGAAAAACTATTCATTCCTGATGCAATAAAAGTTTGCTGGTAGATTGAAAATAACAATTTTTTAAAATTCATATCTTTGAAACGTCTAGAATATATCCAGAAGTGGTTCTAGTTTAAAAATATTGAATTCAGTCACCAACGTCTGAGTCTCCATCACCAATAGCATTAAGAATATGAAATGCAATTCCGAGAAAAGCTGTTCCAATAAGATCACCAGCTGCTGTTAAATACGGTATCGCAGAATTGTCAGGATCCATTCCTCTTGTCCACATCCAAACAACCATTAACTGAGCAATGTACAATAATAATATAACCTGTAAAAAGATTTTTTTTACTTTATTATTAAGTTATATTATTAAATAAAAATTAATAATAACATTTAACAACAATTAATAATAATTATAACATGGAAAAAGTAATGGAACACACTGTGCTTTTTACACCGATTTAACCTCAAGATTTAACCTAAGCACCTGGGATTTTCTTCTTGATTTCGATTCAAGATTATTAATACACCATTTTTCAACAAAAACGAAAATCTTCTGTGGAGCCGTTTTTTTTTTGTTTTATTGTAGTTATAATGATACTTTTTGTTTAGAAACGTTGCATGGCAACGTAAAAATTACGGCTACCAATTGTTTTTATCAAAATTTTAAAGCACACCAACCTTGGTGTTATTTTTTTTCTCAATAAAAATAAATTATTGAACCTTTCAATTTTGTTGTATTAAAAAATTCAAATTAAATTTATTAAAATAATTATATAAAAAATATAATAATATATTCAGATTTGTATACTCATAAAAATACTAAAAACTATTCATTTTATTTGATTTAATGAAGAACACCACAATAAAATTTTTAATCTTTTATTATTAAATAATAATATTACTCTTAATAATGAACTTATTAAAATTAATAAATTTAATATATATTTATTTGTATAAAATTTATACATTATACTAAACTACTCAAAATAAAAAATATAAAATTAAATCAGAATTAACCCCAATTATAATTCTTTTTTTTTCTTTTAATTGATATTTGCAACTTTTTAGCTCAGTACACAGGGTTTAAAGTTGTTTTATACAAAGAATATAATTTAGTTTTGTTTTATGTGTAATAAAAATTAAAACAAATTTAATGACTTTCAACACATATAAAACTGAGCTAAAAAATTGCAAATATCAATTAAAAGAAAAAAAACGCCATATTCGCATAAATGGGAAAAAATTCCTTATTTTTCAAAGATTATGTTGACATAAAAAATTTAAAAAACGATAATGTCTTTCTTTGAGAAAAAAGAAAGATTCCAAAAAAATTTTTAAAGGCAAATTTAATTTTTGAATGTAAATAATCCAAAGAATATCGCTTATAAAGTATTACATTGTCACACAAAGTAAATTATTTTATTTTCGTTTAACTTTTATCTAGATTAAATGATTTAAATGAACAAAAAGCAATTCCAACAGGGAAGAAATAAATAAAATAGAATTATTTTAGTTTAACTAGTCAAAAGTGTAAAAAAAAACTTAAAATAGGTACCAATTTTATATACATATAAAATTGGTTTTTTCTCGCTCTTCACTTAAACTATTAATTGTAGAGAAAATTGGTAAAAACAAAAAAAAAGTTTTTTGTTTTAATACCTACAAATTTTATCTAATGGAAGTTTTTTCTCAAATTAATATTTTTTGAAAAAAGTTAAGTTTTCGTCATTTTGAATTTTTAAATCGACATTTTTCAAAAACGGATCCACAGAAGATTTTCGTTTCTGTTGAAAAATGATGTATTAATGACTTAGAATCGAAATTAAACCATTTTAAAAAGCATCGTGAACAATAAGAATGTAAATTAAAAAAGAAAATAATCTTAATATTTTCCATTTTGTAATAAAACTTTCAATAAAACGAATAATTACCTGCAGAAGTGCCGAAATTAAGTAAACAGTGAGAAATATTGGAGTAAACGATGTATGGCCCGCTTGTAAATAACTGATAGTGTAACTGAAGATTAAATGCCCAGGTATCACCATCATTAAAAGAACTCTTGCAGTTCTTGCGTGTCCTCCTGATAAAAAAACAGATAAACTAATTTAATATCTTTCTTCCCTCGTAGTTCTTAATTATCTAGAATCTTTCATTATTGTTTTAATGTTTTCATTTTTTTTAATTATCAGATTTTCTTAACGGGTAACACCACTCTATAGACAGAATAAAAGACCTATCTTTGATGATTTATTTTGGGAAAATGAGAAAAGGAATAGGATCTCTTTTTATTAGAGGGTTACTACAAAATGTAGACGATAGATGCAATATTTAAGACCTGGAATCAAAAATCAAGAAATTTCATAATCTATATACTACAAACTATGGAAGTACATATTTAAGCAAAGTAATCAATTTTTTGCCAAAAATAAGCAGCAAATTGTTTATAAAAAAGAAAATTTACATCCAATTAAAAAAACCCATATGTGTGTATATAGATTATGAAATTTCTTGGCTTTTTCTTCCAGGTCTTAAACTTTTCGAAAAAATTGTACTCCCGTTTTGATCATGAAACAAATAGGCGACTTTAAATATCGACGTCATTTTGTATTAAAATTTTAAATAAAATTTGTTTTCATTCCTCAATATGTATAAACTCGCTAAAAATAAATCCCTTTTCTTTTTTCATTTTTTCACAATAAGTCATTAAAGATAGGTCTGTTTTTCTGTCTCTAGAGTATGATATTACCCATTAAAACAAAAAATTTAGTTACCAGAGGCGAAAAATACGTGAAAAGGATTGGCGCAGATTTTAGGCATTTCTTGAATACCCATGCCCTGCTGTTTGTGAAGATCAGTCGAAATTCTGCTGGCCTGAACAGCGACAAGATTTCCTCCCACGCCATTGATAACCAACTGAAAAACAGCAATACCTTTGTAATTTGAGATCGTGTAGTCTAAAATTAAACCGCCAAAACTACTAATTATCATTGCAGAAACCACAGGCGTCCAACCGTCATCTAAAACTTCCTTGGTGAATGGATTTTTCGCAGCAATGTAACCCCAAAGTGGAGTCACCAATATGCAAATTAATACTAAAGTTGGAGCTATCCAGGGTGCGGTATCTGCAAACGAAAAGGAGATTTAGAAATGGAAAATGTATTGAATAAAGAAAAGAAGAAAAAGAGGAAGAAGAAGAAGAAGAAGAAGAAGATAATAAAAGAGGAGAGAAAGAAGACTAGTAAAAATAATTAATGAATAAAGAGGATAAAAAATTAATTGGATAATAAATCGTACTTATGGCGTCATAAAGAAGAGAGGCTATCCAAGAAAGTAGCGCTAGAGTTGTTAAATCTCCCAAAGATGCTGCGATCGGAGTCGCAACATTATCTGGATTAATGCTCATTTGCCGAGAGAGCAAAATAACCGCGGCCATAATGAGACCGAGCACAAAACTGGCGACAGAAGCAGTGACCAATGCACTGGCGCCAAGAAGAAGGCCATGATGAATGTCGAATTTGGCTTCTGGAACCCATCCTAAGGCGACAGCAGCCAAAGAAGCGAGTAAACCAACAACCATCGCCTGACATTGTATTAAAGCAAGGTTGCCGACGATCAGCGTCCACTGTTGACTTCTCGTATCCATGTGGCCGAGATTTGCTTGCGTTGACAGACGCGAAGCCAGAGTCATTTCTAAATTACCTTTCAAACCTAACAAGGCAGGAACAAGTATATACACTTCAGACACATTCTGATAAACGTCCCAATGCTGAAACAAAATAATATTTTCCTAATTAATTGAACTCGGGTCAAACCATTGACTTTCGTCTGAGGGCTGTCGCTGACATATTTTTTGAAAAAAAAAAGTTTCAGAAAATATGAAACTTCAAACTTTTCTGAATCCAATAACCATAGTGTTATTGTGTAAATTCTATTTTTTTTAAGAGTTATTATTAATCAAATGTAGAAGGTTTACGATGTGATTTCGTAACCTTAAATTTGTCACTTTTTAAAAACACGTTATATTTAAAAAATTATTAAATATTAGAAATCAAAACTTACCAGAAATATAAATCCCGTTATTTTGATCCTAAAAATGATAAAAATCTTATTAAAATACATTATTTTAAAATAATAATATAATTGAAAATTTTGTACTTGTGAAAATTTTCAAGATTTTTTAAAGCATCTAACTTTTTTTTGGGAGCTCCCAATAATTTGAGAATTTGAATATATATTATTATTAATATAACTTACTTGCTATTAAAATTTGGCGAAGACGTTTTGCTTTATTTAGAAAATATTAAATTTAAAAATTTTCTATTCAAAAAGGTTAAAATTTAATGTAAATAGAGCAATGTGAAATTGTTTTCTTTACTTCAAGTACTAGAATTAACCTTTTTAAATACACAATTTTCAATTTTAATTTATTCCAAAACGAAGCAAAACGCCTTCGCCAAATTTTAATAGCAAGTAAGTTATATTAATAATAATATATATTCAAATCCTCAAATTATTGGGAGTTCCCAAAAAAAAGTTTGATGCTTCAAAAAATCTTGCAAATTTTCACAAGTACAAATTTTTCAAATTATATTATTATTTTAAAATAATGTATTTTAATAAGATGTTTATCATTTTTAGGATCAAAATAACGGGATTTATATTTCTGGTAAGTTTTGATTTCTAATATTTAATAATTTTTTAAATATAACGTGTTTTTAAAAAGTGACAAATTTAAGGTTACGAAATCACATCGTAAACCTCCTACATTTGATTAATAATAACTCTTAAAAAACAGAATTTACACAATAACACTATGGTTATTGGATTCAGAAAAGTTTGAAGTTTCATATTTTCTGAAACTTTTTTTTTCAAAAAATATGTCAGCGATAGCCCTCAGACGAAAGTCAATGGTTTGACCCTAATATTATATAATTATGACTATATTAATTATTATATAATTTTAATTACAGGGCTGCCACAAATATTTTATTACAATTTTCCCTGACTTTTCCCTGATTTCCAGACCAATTTTTTTCTTTTTCCCTGACCTTTTTTGAGTTCTTAAACAGGGTGACTAATTGACTATACTACTTTCGGTCAAGAAAATTCCAGTTTTTTCCGTAATTTTTGCTTGATTTTCCCGGTTTATATTCTCTTGTCAAATTTACATTTATTTTATTAGAAGCAGAAATAAACGTACAAATATAGCTGCAAAAATAGAACTTTTTTATATTATTTTTTTCAATTTTATATACCTATGTATTTAATTATTATACATATGGTTTTAATACAAATAATTATAACTTTTAACATATTTGATTAAAGAATTTCTTCATAAATTTTATGAAGATTTTATTTTATTTTTTTTTTATTTATTTTACTCATTAAAAGTATTTAGTTATAGAAAATTAGATGTAAAACAAGTTATTGATGTTTCTGTACAAAATATAACAAATTTGTAATTTTTTATAATTTTTGTCTAAGAAGAGTTTTTATTTTTGAGAATCGAACCTTTCTTAAAAATATGAAATTATTTCAACTTTACTTCTATAAACCTTAAGCCGCTTTTTTATTTTCATTGTAGAAATATATATAAAAATTTTTACCTTCAAAATGAACGATTCTGGATTTGAAGATGATTTTCAATGTTATAAATCTTTAAATTATAAATTTAAAGTTATGTAAATCTTCATCCGAAAAACCGAAAAAGTCGAAATTTTTAGAATATATGTAGAGTAAATAGTAATGCATGTCGAGCAAACGATCTGATCGATTTTGATATCGATCGTCAGTTGTTTGCTTGGATCGTCTCGATTTTATTTTATATAATTAATTAATTTTATAATTAATTATACAGGCTTAAATAAAACTTTTCTTTAAAAAAGAATGTTAATATATGTGTATTCTAAAGATTTGTTTGTAGTAATTTATTTTATATAAAGCATAATTATAATAAGTAAAATCGATTTAAGATTGATCTAGAAATTGACGATTTTTTGTCATATTGAACAGCATATTTTTTTATTATGAGGACTCAGAATTAGTATATTTCTTTTGCTTATTCAGACACAATTGCTTAAGAACAGTAATTTAATTATTACAAAACTGAATTTCATAATTCTATATTTAAACAAATGACATATTTAAACACATCATATCTTTTTTCTGAAAGCTTTTAATAAGTTCAAACTTTACGCACATTTAAATTTGTACAAACAGTTTTTATCAAAATTTTACTAAGATATTTTGCTTAATTTCTTAAATATTTGAGTAAGAAATATATTACAAATTTAGAAGTCCTTCAAAATTGGTTGGTTTGGCAAAAAATTACTTGAATCGATTTTATTTAAATTAAATATCGTAATTAATATTCATTTAAAAGGTGTAATAGATTTTATTTAAAGGTGTAACATTTATTTTCTTATAATTACTTGCAAATTAATGTTATTTATGATAATTATTATTTCTGGATAAACAAAGTAAATGTACAAACTAATTTTAAATTAAATTAAATTTTCGTAAGTATCCAACTTTCTTATTAAATAGTTTTAAAAAAATATGCTGTCAAATATGCCAAAAATTGTCTATTTTTAAATCAATCTTCAATTCATTTTACTTACTATAATTGTGCTTTATATACAAAATAAATTACTACAAACAAATCTTTAGAATATATTTATTAACATTCTTTTTTAAAGAAAAGTTTTATTTAAGTCTATATTTATTAATTAAAAAAATTACTCATATGACAGTTCAGTATAAATACGTACTGAATAAAATATGCCAACAAAAAGAAAAAAACCTAATATTTAAAGATATTTTCAAAAATGATGATAATTATTCAAAGTTAACTAAAAAGTAAAGTTATAAGTATAATTTGATGATATATACTTATAATTAATTATAATATTCATTAATTATAAATTAGAATCGAGACGATCCAAGCAAACAACTGACGATCGATTTCAAAATCGATCAGATCGTTTGCTCGACATGCATCACTAAGAGTAAAGTGAAATCTATGTAATAACCAAACGAAAAGTTCCATAAAATGAATTTGAAGGTAAAAGTTTTTATATTTCTACAATGAAAATAAAAAGCAACTGATTTAATGAATTAAAACATATGTACAAAGATTTGTTGATAACAAGAATCTTTTATTTTTAATATAAGTTTTTATATTTTTACGCTGAAAATAAAAAAAATTTGTACATTAAATGAAATTAAAGTTAAAATATTTATTGTTTTGAAACACTTGACTTGCTTGACTTAAAAAAATTATTAAAGATAACAAACATTTTTTCTTTTTTGTACATAAGTTTTAATAACTTGTTTCATATCTTACTTTGAAGTGAATATTTTTATTATGGTATAAATTCAAATAAAAAGTTCTTCTTTTAAGCATAATAAAAAAAATCCCGATTTGACGTCATATTCTCGACTAGTTCCCGGTTATTTTCCGGTTTTCCCGGTTAGTAGATACCCTATTAAAAATTATTTTTTGTTTTAAAATGTATTTTCCAATTCTCTCTTTCTTGCACAATGTATTTATTATTTCATAAAATAAATAATTTTTTTGTTAGTTCTTATTTAATTTTATACGAACCACTTTTTCACAGATTAATATAGTTTTTTAATTTTTCTTATTTTTATTTGGAAAGGGATGGAGAGGCGGGGGATTTCTTCAATTTTCTGTATTGTTTTAGATTCGCTAATTTTTTTTGTAAATTTAACATGCTTTTCTACTTTTATTTAATTTTTTGTGAATTTAATTTAGTACTAAACTTTCTCATGATTTTTCAAATTCTTAGAAATTTTTTGCTTTTCTTAAAACTGTTTAATTTTTTTTTTTTTCTTATAATTTCTTATTTTCTTAACACATTTATTTCGTATTTTACCTACAATTTTCGTAATTTTTTAATTCTTCTAATTTTTGAAAAATTTTTGTTGTCATTAGATTTAAAAAAAATGCATATATTTTTTTTTAAGTCTTATTCCATGTTTTCTAGACATTTTGTTTAATTTTCTTACTTTTTGTCATATTTTAATTTCTTTGATAAATTTAACATTTTTTTGTACATTATTCCACAGTTTCTGATTTTTGTAACTTTACATTTCTAAAATGTTCTATTACATTATTTAATATTTCAATAAGAATTTTTAGTTTTTTTAAATTTCTATTAATCATATTTTTTATATTTCAGCATTTTTAAAAATAGTTTCTTGACCTTTTGATTTTTATAAAATGCCTTTATTTATTTTGTATATTTGTTTCACTCATCTCTTTTCATTTTTCTTAGTTTTCAGTAGAGTTTTCTGATTTCCTTATTTTTTTATTCATTAATAACAATCATATTGAATTTTTTTAACTTTTGATATTTTATTTTGAATTTATTTTATTAAGCACTCCAAAATTTAGTATATGTTTTTTAGTTTCTTAAATAAAAAAAAACTTTTTTTGATTTTTCAAAGCATATTTCATACATTCTTTAAATTCCATTTTTTTGACAAATCTTCTTGTTTTTAAAGAATCTCTTGGTCTTTTGCAGACCTTTCTACTCATCTTTTTACATTTATTTATTTTATTTTTGTATTTTTTCTCGTTTTTTCAAATTTTCTTCAATTCTTTTAAATACTTTCTTGTTTTTTATAGATACGTCTTCCAATTTTTTTGTAATTTTTTGGTTCTTCTATTTTTGAGATGTTATCATTTTACCAGTTTCTCTAGATTATCGCATGGTTCCTTGATTTTTTTTAAAATAAAATTTTTAAAGTTTTTTTTCTTGTAATAGTTTCTTATTTTGTTGTTCTTTGAAAGTTGTTTAAATTTTTGTTTTAACTTCCTTATTTTTTGAATAATTTCCTCAACAATTTTATTTTTAAACAATTTATTTGTTTGTTTTGTAGGCTTTTTACTTATCTTTTTATATATAATTATGTATCCTCATTCTTACATTTTCTCAGTTTTTAGTAGACTTTCCTCGAATTTCTTATTTTTTCATTCATTCACATTATTTTAAACGTTTTTTCAGCTAAAAATTTTTTTAAACAATTTGTTTGATTTTCTAAATTTCTAAACTTCTTTAAGAAATAATTGAAAATTGAGGAAAATAATTGAAGGAAATAATTGAAAAATGACAAGAATAATTGAAAAATTGAAGAAAATATGTGAAAAATAACGAAAATTATTGTCAATTGAAAACAAAATTCGAAAAATGACTATTGATTAACAGACATTTGAAAAAGAAAAACGGAAAAAATTAAACAACAAATATGAAGGAGAAATTGGAAACGTTGGAAACCTACTCAAGAAAAGGTTATGTTTGGAGTAATAATTTTGCTTTTTGAAATAGAAAAACTAACTTTTAATCTAAACTTGTTTAGACAAAATGTGGCAAATTTGATTTAAAATAAAATAAACCATTAGGATTCACAATTGGATAGAAATTACAGATTTTTGACATTCGGAAACGTTTCAAAGAAATGAGAGGAACTATTTTGTTTCTGAATGTCAAAAATCTTTAATTTTTATCGAATCATAATTTTTAATGGTTTATTTTGTTTTAAATTAATTTTGCCACATTTTGTCTAAATTAAATTAGGGTCGCCATCATTTTGTCCAAAACTCAGTTGTCAGAATCTCCAAAAGGCCGAAATTTATTTGTCAGAATATTAAATTTGCCGAAAGTACAATTGTCAGAATATTCAACTCTCCGAATCTCCATTTGTCAGAACTTTTAAATTCCCAAATGTCCAAATCTCAGAATATTCTTCTCTCCGAATCTCCATTTGTCCGAACTTTTAAATTCCCAAATCTCCAACAATCAGAATATTCAACTCTGCGAATCTCTATTTGTCAGAACATTCAACATTCCAAACCTCCAATTCTCAAAATATACAACTCTCCGAATCTCCATTTGCCAGAATATTCAAATCTCCTAATCTCCATTTGTCAGAACTTTCAACATTCCTAACCCCCAATTGTCAGAATATTCAAATCTCCAAATATCCATTTGTCAGAACTTTCAACATTCCTAACCCCCAATTGTCAGAATATTAAAATCTCCAAATATCCATTTGTCAGAACTTTTAAATTCCCAAAACTCAAACACTCAGAATATTCAACTCTCCGAATCTCCATTTGTCAGAACTTTCAACATTCCAAACCTCCAATTCTCAGAATATCCAACTCTCCGAATCTCCATTTGTCAGAACTTTCAACATTCCAAACCTCCAATTCTCAGAATATCCAACTCTCCGAATCTCCATTTGTCCGAACTTTTAAATTCCCAAATCTATAACACTCAGAATAGCCAACTCTCCAAATCTCCATTTGTCAGAACTTTCAACATTCCAAACCTCCAATTCTCAGAATATCCAACTCTCCAAATCTCCATTTGTCAGAACTTTTAACACTCCGAATACTCAACATACAGAATCTCCATATGTCAGACCAAAAGAATGTAGAATTTCTATAAGAGCTTTCTGATTGGCTGGAAATTTTTCCGGGAACATTTCCAGCCAATCAGAAAGCTCTTTTAGAAATTCTACATTCTTTTGGTCTGACATATGAAGATTCTGTATGTTGAGTATTCGGAGTGTTAAAAGTTCTGACAAATGGAGATTTGGAGAGTTGGATATTCTGAGAATTGGAGGTTTGGAATGTTGAAAGTTCTGACAAATAGAGATTTGGAGAGTTGGATTTTCTGGGTGTTGGAGATTTGGGAATTTAAAAGTTCGGACAAATGGAGATTCGGAGAGTTGGATATTCTGAGAATTGGAGGTTTGGAATGTTGAAAGTTCTGACAAATGGAGATTCGGAGAGTTGAATATTCTGAGTGTTTGAGATTTGGGAATTTAAAAGTTCTGACAAATGGATATTTGGAGATTTGAATATTCTGACAATTGGGGGTTAGGAATGTTGAAAGTTCTGACAAATGGAGATTTGGAGAGTTGAATATTCTGGCAATTGGGGATTAGGAATGTTGAAAGTTCTGACAAATGGAGATTTGGAGAGTTGAATATTCTGGCAAATGGAGATTCGGAGAGTTGTATATTTTGAAAATTGGAGGTTTGGAATGTTGAATGTTCTGACAAATAGAGATTCGCAGAGTTGAATATTCTGATTGTTGGAGATTTGGGAATTTAAAAGTTCGGACAAATGGAGATTCGGAGAGTTGAATATTCTGAGATTTGGACATTTGGGAATTTAAAAGTTCTGACAAATGGAGATTCGGAGAGTTGAATATTCTGACAATTGTACTTTCGGCAAATTCAATATTCTGACAAATAAATTTCGGCCTTTTGGAGATTCTGACCACTGAGTTTTGGACAAAATGATAGCGACCCAGTTAATTTTTCTATTTCAAAATGAAAATAATTACTTCAAACATAATCTCTTCTTGAGTTAAATGTCCAATTCCTCCTTAAATTTTAAGAAAAGAATTGCAAATTAAAAAATTAGGATAATTATAGGAATAATTGTTGGAAATAATTGCACATTTGACAACTGGATTGAAAATCGAAAAAAATAATTAAAATTGAAAAAATAATTGAAAATTGAAGAAAGCAATTAAAAATTGAAGAATGGAATTAAATTGCATTGTAATTAAAATTAAAGAAATTTAATTATAATCGACAAAAATAATAGAAAAAAGACGATAATTTTTTAATATTAAAGAAAATAATTGTAAATTGAAAAGTGGAATTTAAATATGAAGAAAATAACTGAGAATTCAAGAAAATAATTAAAAATTAAAGAAATAAATTCAAATTTGAAGAAAAAAATTGAAAACTGTGTAATAAAGTGAGAAATTGATGACTATAAAAAAAATATTGAAAAAAATTATTGAAATTTGATGAATATAATTTTTAAATGTTAAAACTAATAGAAATATGCAAAAAATATTTGAAAAATGATAAAAATAATTGAAATTTGATGGAAAAATTGAAAGATGACGAAAGTAATTGACAATACTGGTTTAGAAATTAAAAACTTGTAGACATTAATTAAAAAATTGAAAAAGATTTCAATATTAATTTCAATATTATTGATATTTGAAGAATATAATTGTATATAATAATATTAATTATTATTATTATTATTTTACTAAAAAAGTGAGAAAAGTGATTTTTTTTTAAAGTGAGTAATAGTGAGTGATTTTAAAAAATATGAATAAAAATGATAAAAGTAAGTCACTGGCAGTCCTGAAAATGCTCAAATTCGCTTGAAACTTGTTACACTTTTACTATTTTGAAAATCTAACTTCAGATTAGTAACAGGAACATGGATTACTGACGAGTAACAAGTTTGAAGTGAATTTGAGCAATTTTGCAAAATATGTCTGCCATATTGGATCCGCCATTTTGAATTTTGAAAAATTGGTAAATCTGATATCGTTTTCACAATCAGAGACTTCGAAAACGAGTAATAAGTTTCAAGCGAATTTAAAGAATTATGAAAACGAATTAGCTGAAATTTTTACAAATTCCCGGATATAATTTTTTTTCCCGGCAATTTCCCGGTCAAACTAAAATCCCGGCAAATTCCCGGTTTTCCCGGAATTCCCGGTGAGTAGAGACCCTGTAAATAGGTAAAAAACAAGTGATAAATAATAATGCCTGATAAAATTCCCTGACATTTCCAGGTTTTCCATGACTGAAAAAAAATTCCATGACAATTCCAAGTTTCCCAGGTTTTCCAGACCCGTGGCATCAATTCATATATCTTAAATTAAGATATATGAAAAGAAAAATTGATTTTTGATAAAATTTCTCAGAACTTTTAGATTCACAAAGAAATTCCGGTTTAGTAACAAGTTTCCCTGTTTCTCGGTCAAGTGTCAACTTTCTCGGTCAAACCCTTCTGGTTTACTATACCTTGTTACAAAGTAACACTTGTAAAAAGTCAGAAAGAGTCAAATTTTCTGAACTGGGCCACCTAAAACTGACTTTTCAAATTTGCTTTACTTCTATACATAATTTATTACAGCCAGGTGGTAAAAACATTCCTGGAAAGCTTTTTTAAAAATTTTAATTTTTCAATTAGTTATAAACAATTAAAGTTTAAAGCACCTTTTTACGAAATTGTCAATTGCTCAGCTGTTTTTTTGATAAAATTGAATAATATTTGGTAGAGACATAAAAAAATAGTGCCTCTATTAATCACGATCAGAATTTTAAAAATTCGTAATTATTTATGCAAAATAAATTGTTAATTAATTAGACAATTGAAATTTTTTACAACTTCTGGGGCAGGTATGAAAAGAATTCAAAAGCAGCAGAAATCTGTGTTTTCTGCACTTTAATTAAAAAAAAAAAAAAATTTAGTACCTTTGAAAATTGAGCAAATGGCGTAACTTTAAAGAGCGGCGTCCAAGCATCCAAACTGCCGCGGCCGCTGCGCTGGCGCTGCCGCCACAGTGGGACAAAAAAAGCGTCCGTTGAAAAATTAACATAGGGCCCAGAAATATTAACCGATTTAGATGTATTTTTTTTTAAATTAAAGGTAACAAAATTCTGCATAACACCCCTTATTTTACTTTTTGAAAAATAGTTGTTTTCATTTATTTATTAAATGTTAAACATGAAAAAAAATGTTTTCTTATTAAAACCAGTTTAATTTTTTATTAAACGCATAATTTATATCAACAAGAACAACATTTTTTTAAGTAATTATTTAAGAACAACTTTTTATAATAAGCTAATTGTTTAAAAAATGTTTGTACACTGAAAAAAAAGAAATGTTAGCTCTACATTCAGGAACTGATTAAAAATTACATTTCTTATATCATGTTATAATAACGGAAATTTTTTGTTTGAATTACAATATTCTGATGCTGCCATAACTATAAAGTTATTCTGTTAAAACAAAATAACATTATCCGTAGTGACAAACTGTCATTAAATTTTCCAAACATTTTGCTTTTGGTATTCTTTTAAACTTATAAATGTCTTTATCTTATGAACAATGCATTTTCTTAATATCGTTATAAAGAAGTTAATAACATTATTTTTACATTTTTCTCATGATTAACGGGATGACAAGTTATTTTTAATTTAATTAATTTTTAGGTTTATTATTGTTGAAACAAACATTAATTAACAAACTACTTTTACTTTTTTTTAATTTAATTGACAAATTTCTTGTATACTTTTGAAGTCGTTTTAGTATTTATTTCTTTCAATACTAAATTAATTTAATAATTTTTTGTAAAATTTAAGAACTATTCTTTATTTTTATTTTTATTATCAATTTTATGAAGAATTTTTATATTTTATTTATCTTTTTGTTTTATATTATGTTTTGAATAATTAATATACATCCTCTCTAAATCTGAATTAGTAAAAATAACTAATTTGAAAGAAAAAACTCAGTCACTAATTCAAATAATTATATTTCTACTTATCATTTAGTAAAGAATAACTAATTATTAGTCAAATTCATTTTTAGGTTATGTCAAAATAACTAATGTTTTAGTAAAATTCTGTTTACTAATTCAATTAGTCGTATTTTAACTATTTTTTAGTTAGGTTTTTACTAACAATTAGTCATTTTTTTAACTGATAATTAGTTATTTTTAACTAATTGCTGAAATATAAAGTTAGGCATGATTTACTAATTATTAGTTATTTTTAACTAATTCAGATTTAGAGAGTGTAATGAAATTATACTTATATTATATAAATTATAATAGCTTTTAATTTTGTTTTTATTTTACCCCTATTATTCGAATGTAATTGTTATTTAATTTAAGCATAAAAGTCTAATTCCAAATGTTTAAACATATTTGACAATAGCTTTAAATCAAAAAAATAATTTTATTTTATAACTCAAATGTCTACATTAATGTAAAACCGTCGTTTTCTCTTTTAAAAATTGTTTGTAATTTTGATAGGTAAATATCAAATTAATCAATACAGGAAATTTGTTAATTAACGTTTGTTTAAACAATAACAAACCTGAAATTATCTGCAGCAATAATATTGTACATTGTGCACAAAATTTCATTAATTTTGAAAATAGGAACCGGAAAAAAATTGTTTATAAAATTTGTTTATAAATTAACAAAATTTATTAATTTATAATCGTTTTTCGTAAATTTAACCACTTATTAGTTACAAATATTGAAGAACAGATGGATTTAATTTGCTAAATATTAAGAAAACCAACGAAGAAAACATATTTTGTCTACAGTCTAGTTTATAACATATACACGGAAAATAAAAAAAAGTTGTGCTAACTGAATTCTAATGTTATTATAACCCGAGATACTTTGTTGGATCTCATTAAGTGACAGTTACAATATTGCCTGAAGTTGTAGCTAACAAACAGTTTCAATAAAAACAGCATAATAATATTTATGTTAAATTTACATAAGTTTCATGTTATAAATATCCAATTCTAATATAAAAACTTGCAAATTAAAATAAATAAAATAAGTTGAAAATTATAGTCATTTAGTAAACATTCTGCTTCCCTTCTAATGAAAATTTGCTTCTTCAAGGAGGAAGCAATAAATTCATTTTTAAAATATATATAAAATTATCGAATAATTTGAAAGAAAAATTTTGGTGAATTCATTTAGAAAATAAAAATTTAGGTACATATTTGTTAAAAATTGAAAAATAGTAATTTTTAAATAAAATGTTGATAATAAAATACAAACTTTAAATGTTAAACAGATTCTTCTTAATGTATAAGGAATAGTATTTTTTAATGTTAGATTAAATTTTTTTTTTAATGTTAACAACCAAGTACAATTGTTAGTTTTTAATTGGGAATAACTCTTGAAATTTTAGACAAACATATTCTTTATAAAGTTCAACTGAATTTTTAAAAGTCAGTAATTCGAATTTTTTATATATTAAATTGAATTTATATACGTAAAAAGAATATTTTGATTGAAAAGAACAAATTTTTTAAGAAATCAAAATTTAATAAAACTTTTGTTGAAGGTTATTTTTAATAACTTCCGAGTCTAATTGTAGAGTTTAATAGTAAAAATAACCTTACCAAATTTTATTTAAATCCAATAAACCGTTCTTGATTTGTCGTATTAAAAAAAGTATATAAACCCACACAGAAATACACATTCACACAAGTGGATATTTGTTCAGGAACTCATATAACATACTTCTAGATAAAGACATTTATAAGTTTAAAAGAATACCAAAAGCAAAATGTTTGGAAAATTTAATGACAGTTTGTCACTACGGATAATGTTATTTTGTTTTAACAGAATAACTTTATAGTTATGGCAGCATCAGAATATTGTAATTCAAACAAAAAATTTCCGTTATTATAACATGATATAAGAAATGTAATTTTTAATCAGTTCCTGAATGTAGAGCTAACATTTCTTTTTTTTCAGTGTACAAACATTTTTTAAACAATTAGCTTATTATAAAAAGTTGTTCTAAAATAATTACTTCAAAAAATGATGTTCTTGTTGATATAAATTATGCGTTTAATAAAAAATTAAACTGGTTTTAATAAGAAAACATTTTTTTTCATGTTTAACATTTAATAAATAAATGAAAACAACTATTTTTCAAAAAGTAAAATAAGGGGTGTTATGCAGAATTTTGTTACCTTTAATTTAAAAAAAAATACATCTAAATCGGTTAATATTTCTGGGCCCTATGTTAATTTTTCAACGGACGCTTTTTTTGTCCCACTGTGGCGGCAGCGCCAGCGCAGCGGCCGCGGCAGTTCGGATGCTTGGACGCCGCTCTTTAAAGTTACGCCATTTGCTCAATTTTCAAAGGTACTAAATTTTTTTTTTTTTAATTAAAGTGCAGAAAACACAGATTTCTGCTGTTTTTGAATTTTTTTCATACCTGCCTCAGAAGTTGTAAAAAATTTCAATTGTTTAATTAATTAACAATTTATTTTGCATAAATAATTACGAATTTTTAAAATTCTGATCGTGATTAATAGAGGCACTATTTTTTTTATGTCTCTACCAAATATTATTCAATTTTATCAAAAAACAGCTGAGCAATTGACAATTTCGTAAAAAGGTGCTTTAAACTTTAATTGTTTATAACTAATTGAAAAATTAAAATTTTTAAAAAAGCTTTCCAGGAATGTTTTTGTACCACTTGGCTGTAATAAATTATGTATAGAAGTAAAGCAAATTTGAAAAGTCAGTTTTAGGTGGCCCAGTTCAAAAAATTTGACTCGAAAGAAAAATTCTTCAAATGAAAATTCAGGGAATTTAAAAATAAAAATATGGTTGGCACCCTTCAAAAGTATTAATTAGAGAAATTTAAACTATTTCAAAAATTTGAGTTTGATAAATTTTTTACCTGTACAACGTCAAGAAGCAAACTAGCCGCAACCATTCCAAATCCAGCGAGTAAAAAGGGTATAAACATTTGTATAGAAATGGACCACACACTTTCATCCTTATCCAGCTCTTCATACTTAACAGGAGCTAATTTAACTGAATTATGATTAAGGCCTTTGATATCTACTTTTGGTAAAGGGCTGGGCATCAGACGATGAGTGTCCTCGTCCATGCTCTCGCTCTCCGAGTCGATCTCCAGTTCCATTCTGATGTTCTCCAGGTTCTGCCCAAGTTGTTCTCCACTTCCTGACCCAACCATATTGTCCAGTAAAGAATCTTTTGCTTTTCTGTAACGTAGCCTGCTGTTTTTCCGTAAATCGTGTGCTTCTGCGTCTGCATGATTCAGATCCTTGGATTGAATAGTTCCGTCACCAGAAAACACTAAAATACAAAACACAAACGATAAATAATTATTCTAATCTGTGCAAGGCCGGAAAATTGTTTTCAAAATTGATAAAATATTAATAGCCCGAGGAAATACGATTTTTTTTCATTTACATTTTATTGTCAAAGATAATAATTTTACGAGTTTATTTTAAAATACTTTCATAGTTGAGTTTGTTTTGAAGATAACACTTTTCTATTTTAATTTGTACTCGATGTTTTAAATAAATACTCACTGGTATTTCTAAGTGACTCATACATCATTAGAAGTTAATTTATCGGAATTGAAATTGCCGTTTTAATTACAATTTGATAAATGTTATGTAATTGAAAGATGCTACTGCAGTCTGTTTGAAAATACGTTCATTTATAGATCTTAGATTCGATGTTTAAATTGACGCTTGAAACAACCGAGACCGAGTTAACTTTAGATTTTCCACAGATAATTGTCCTAGTTTAGAATTAAAATTCTTTTACTCTTAAATTATTAAAAATGTATCTCTCATTATTTTTTAATCTTAATCTTTAAAACTGATCAAATTTGGTGAATTATTTCAGAGTAAGGTTTTGGTAAAGAAATATTAAGTAAAATTAGTTTAAAAAAATAATAAAATAATGAATAAGAATAAAACAGAATGTTTTTTGATTAATGAAAAATAAGATAATTGTAGGTATTTAATTTAAAAATAAAGTTTATGAAAACGTTTAAGAATTCGCAAGTTTTGCATTTTTAAATTAAAATAAGTGATGAATATAATGTTATAAAAAAGTGTTTTACTTACAAGCAAATTATGTACAATATTGAATGGTAACATGCTTTAAAAAAAATCCAAACTACACTAAATTCTAATAATCAACTAATAAAACTCGTGCAATAAAGTATTACAAGATAACCACTATCTCTTTACCTATCAAACTCCGATACTGGACAAAATTCAATTTCTTATTTAAAAAAAAAAATTATAAAATCCGACTTTTGTTTTAAAACAACAATTTCCATTTTCGTGAAGACAAAGAAATAAAATAAACAATCGGTGTTTATTGTTGGGCAATAATTTTTGTTATTTAATAACTATCATTTCTTCTTTTTTTTTTGAGTTATACTGTTTTTTCATAACAAAAGTTTTAAAACATCTTCATAACAAAAACACGAATTAAAATGTTAAATAAGGAACAAATTTTCCACCAATAAGCCATCTCTTACTAAAATAAAAAATTAATACCACTATAAGTATTGTATCTACTAATATCAAAATTATTAAAAGCATTATTTATTTTGTATTTAGAAAAGAAAATACACAACACCAATTTATTAACCCGAGAATTTGAATTGCGAGCCAAAAATTAAGAAAGATAAAATTCAAATAAAATAAACTTTCATACACAATACAAGTTTAATAACCTTTTGTTTCCAAAACAATTATTTATTTAAAAATCATTCTGAAAAACTTACTGGCGATGAAGAAATGACCAGATACTCGATATTCCTGTCATTCATACACTTCCATTTAGTGATAAAATTATTTAATGAGTCTGTGAACATGAATATTTATGACCTCGCAGGTGCACTGAGTTTACTCTGATGATTAAAAATGTTCAGGTGATGTTTTTTCGCAAAAAAGAAACACCGACATGGAAAACATAACCTCAAAAGCCGCTAGAAGTCGAACGTACCTTAATTTTGTGTTAACGTGCTTTTCCATAATCGAAAAACAATCACAGATGGAAAAGAGTTTAAATAACGTTGTCAAGTTTGGTTTATCGCAAAAATTGCAATAATTGTCAAGTAACTTGACAATTGAAAGTCAAATTAAAGGAGTGCCGACTACAATTGAATGCAAAACGTCAAAATTTATTTTATAAACACACACTAAGAACGCACATGTGAACACGTGGCAAAACTTACATACACTCGTGCTGTAATGTTTGCATACTGTCAGGGGATGCAGAGTTTTTTAAATTCTATTTATTATCTGCTTACATCTTTGTTTATATTTATTCTTTACATACCTTACTGATAAAATAAGCAGGTAAAATAAATTTACGATTGATTATTTTCCTAATAATTATATTCATTAATATAATTATATTAATTGTTACTAAAATGAATGGATTTTAGTAAAAAGTTAAAATATGTAAAAATGTTCTATAAGCACGAAAAAAAGGATATTTCGATTAGTGAATTTTTTTTGTAATTATTAAAGTTATTTTTAAAATTAAAATTTTTGAAAAATACTGGTAAACTTTTCGTTAGATTTACATGACAGTCGAGCAGGTTGACTATCAAAAGGCGCTATTGTATTTTCGTCCTAATACATTTGAAACTAAAATAGACAAAAGTCATATTTCATAACTGATACTCAATAGTGTCTGAAACAGTTTCAAGAGACTTTGCACAAAAATAAATCGTTTTCGTTCCATATACTGAGTATTTTATTTTTAGAAAAACTTACTAATTTTTTTTTTTTCAATTATTTTTAAAATTGGGTATTCAATAAGACAAAGATTGTTAAATCGAAGAGCTTGAAATAACATTAAATTGAGTATTTCTAAATTAAATGGGCATTGTGCCCATTCTCGCTTGGCGCATGTGTGTCTTTGTCTTTTTTGAAGTTAAATGCAGGTCTACCTTTTGCTAAAGACAACAGCCAGTCATCATTTGTAGCACCTATTTGAATACATTGAAAGAACAATTTGATTTTCAATTTAAGTGATTTTCAATCATTAATTAATTAAATAATTAAATAATTTTAAAATAGAGTCAATAAAATATCAATTTTCGAAAGCGGGTCAAATATTAATTAATTGTTTAATTGATTTTACTTAATGTTAAATTACAAAATTTATAGTTGAATATAAACTAACAGAAACTTAATTTTTATTCACAATAATTATATTATGCAAAGTGATATCTGTGGGTTAATTGAAAAAAATCATTTTTAATTTTTGCATTTCATTTTCGGTGAGTTTAATTATTAATATTAATTATTAAATGAGAAATACTTCTTAATTATTATTGATAAATTAGATTTTCCGCAAATTTGAAAAATTTAGATTCAAATAAAATTTTTCTCTGCGAAAAGTTTTGGAGTTTGTGACATAATCTTGTTACGAACGTTTCGAAAGAAGTATTATTAATTATTGTAAAAATTATATTAACATATTTCTATATTTTTTGGCATTACTAAAAATGTGTAATTTATTTTTTCATTAATTTAATAAGAAAGTACATTTTTTAACTGAAATTTAAATTATTCATTTATTAATAAATAAAAATTTGGAATTTATTATTATTATCTAATTTTAAAAGTCATGAAATAAAATCATTTAAGATAAACATTTTTTAAATAAAGACAAATACCTTAAAATTTAATTGACTATTTAAAGTAAAAAAATTGTTAATATATTTTCTGCAATAATGTCGTTTCATTATCTAATAATTAATACAATTTATTTTTTCTGTTAAAAAAGGAAAATGGGTCGCAAAAAGGACAAAAGTAGAAAAAAAGATTCATTTCGTCCTCAAAAAAATAATGCAGCTCAAGAACAAGAATTGATAGAAAATTTGAACGAAAATATTAATTTATTGGAAAGATTGAATGCACCAATTGATATGATTTCAAGATTGGATTTTCCATTCATAGAACCTAATAAAAACGACTCTATTTCTGAAAATGAAGAAGAAGATTTCGAATTTAATTTTCGTCCTCGAACAGTTTTTGCATGCAATCTTTGTTTAATTTGCATGCAAATTTGCAATGGCTCAGCTTCGTGTGAAAAATGTGGAATGGTTTCTTATTGTTCAGTAAGAAATAGAATATCCTTTAATTTTTAAAATTTTCCATGCAACTTTACACCAAAAAAATTCTTTAAATTTACTTTTTTTTTGGGCACAAAATTAATCTAATAAAATATTTTCAGAAGCTTTTTACTAAATAATTTATTTTATTAATAATTATTTAAATATTCTCGGAATAATATTTATTTGAAAATAACCAATTTGTCAATTATTTATCTGGAATAATTTTTATTTTAGTGCTATTTTAAAGAAACGTAATTAACTATTTTTCAGAATAATCACAGAGAGGAAAATTTAGCAGAACACAAAAATTTATGTGAAATTTTGACAGAAGTTTGCGGTAAAAATGAGGGTTTTTCTTTGGCAAAAGATCTTTCGCCGGATGAATATAGGACCTTTAGAGTCAAATTGATAGAAATAATCGAGCAAGGATTAAGAAGACAGTTAGAGTTATGGGAAAAAGAAATTCTATTATATCCTCGAGTTTGTCGAAAGTGTCATAGAAGAGGCGATCTTAGATATTGTTCTAAATGCAAAATGGATTTTTATTGCTCAGATGAACATCGAGGAGATCATGATCGATGGTGTGATCAATTCCAAATCTTCAGAAGAATTCTTTTTATCCAAAAATATCATGGATCAATAGTTCCTAAAATTCCTAATCGGAGATACAAGGTATTTTAGTTAAAAAATTAAATAATAATTAAATTAAATAGCTGCCAAGTTGTACGTTAGTGTTTTTTTTAAAAATACATTTTTACTAAAATAAACAAATTGCGGGAAAAATTTGACTTTTCTGGGAATTGAAATATGGAACTAATCAATTTCTAGTAGAATGTTTTTTCCCTGAGTTATACGGAAGTAGCTTAAAATTGGTAAGAAGAATTATTTGTTTATTATTTTTTCTATTAACAAGAAAATAATTGCAAAAAGAAACATTAAAAAAATTATAGGAATACTTGTTGACAATAATTGTAAATTGAACAACTGGATTGAAAGTAGAAAAAAAACTGAAATTGAAAAAAATAATTGAAAATGAAAAAAAAAACAAACAATTAAAAATTTAGGAAAATATCTAATTAAAAATTGAAGAATGAAATTATTGAAATTTAAGGAATATAATAAAAATATTAAAAAAATTAATCAAATACGAGAATTTAAAAATATTACTGAAAATAATTAAAAATTGAAGAAAGCAATTTAAAATTGTAGGAACATAATTGAAGAAACATTTCAAACTGAAGAAAATAATTCACAATTGAAAAAAAATCGCAAACTGGCAAAAATAATCGACAAAAGAGAAAAATAGCACAAAAAAAATTAAATAATAATTATTAAATTTTAAGAGAATCAATGAAAATTGAAAAAATTGTAGGAAATAATTGAAAGAAATAATTGATAAATAACGAGAATAATTGCAAAATGGAAAAAAATATCTGAAAAATGGCGAAAATAATTGAAAATTGAAAACAAAATTCGAAAAAAGGCTAGAATAATAAACAATCTGAAAAAATAATTTTAAAAATTAAACAATAAACATTAAATTTAAACTAAATAATTGAAAAATTAAAAAAAATATAGGAATAATTGTAAATTGAACAACTGAATTAAAAAAGGAAAAAAATCAAAATTTATGAAAATAATTGATAATTGAAGAATGTAATTGAAATTTAAGAAATATAATAAAAAAATTTAAAAAGTAATTTAAAAAAGCACATAAATATTAAATACAGAAGAAAATAATTGAAAATTGAAGAACTGAACAATTGAATTCATAATTTAAAACAATTTCTTTGATTATTAAAAAAAATTTTAAAAGCAGATAATTATTGAATATTGAAGAATTGAATAAAAACTAAAGAAAATAATTTAAATTTGAAGAATCGAATTAACATTTGTAGAATATAATTTAACGATTGTATCTAAAATTAAAGAAATTTATTGATGTAGAGAAAACTAATTGATGTAAGTAGAGAATTTTTTATTATTAAAGAAAATAATTGAAAATTTTAAAATGGAATTGAAAGTTGAAGAGAATAATGAGGAATTAAAGAAAATAGTTGTAGAAAATTAAAGAAAATTGTTGAAACGAAATTTTAAAACAAATTTTATGATTGAAAAAATTAATTTTAAAAGCCGAGAATTTTTTAATATTGAAGAGTTAGTTCAAATCGTACAAATAATTGAAAATTAAACAATGTAATTGAAATTAGAAAAATATAATTAAAAATTGAAAAAGTTATTGATAAAACCCGAGAATTATTAAATGTAGAAAAAAAATTGGAAACTGAAAAATGGAATTACTATAGTTCAAATAATTTTAATTTCATTAATACATTAATCTATAATTTTTTCTATAATCAACAGTTTTCAATATAAATTTATTTTTTTCAAATTTTATAATTATTCTTTAATTTTTTTTAAATTACTTTGTTCTGTTGTCGATTATCCTCGCCAATTTTAAAATTTTTCTTTTAATTGTAAATTCTTTTCCTCATTTTTCAATTATTTTCATTAATATTTAATTATTTTAGTCGTTTAGTCATTTTTTAATTTTTATTTCAATTATCACCTATTTTTTTAAAATTTCTATTTAATTCTTCAATCTTCAATTTATTTTTAAAATTTTTTATTATTTTCTTAAATTTTCATTTTGCAGTCTTCGTTTTTCTTTTATTCAAAATTAAATAATTCTCACATTTTTTCAATTACCCAATATTTTCTTGAAATTTCAATACAACTCTTCAAGTTCCAATTGATTTCTTTAATTTTCATTTATTTTTTACAATTTTTTCCATAATTTTCATCAATTTTCAATTGACAATTTATTATTCTCCTTCAATTTTATGACTCTTTCCGAATGCCGATTATTCTCAGCATTTTTTAATTTTTTTTTCAATTGTTAATTATTTTTTTCCATAGTTAATTATTTTCGTCAATATTTAAATATTTTCGTCATATTGTAATTTTTCTTTTAATTATCAATTATTTCCTAGAAATTTCTATTTAATTCTTTAATTGCCAATTTATTTCTTCAATTTTTAATTATTTTTTTTCAAGTCTCAAATATTTTCTTTAATTTTCAATTAATTCCTCAATATTCAATAATTCTCGTATTATTTTCACACATAAAATTTATTTTAAAATTTCAATTTAATTATTCGATTTTAGAACTATTCTCTTCAATTCTAAGTTACTCTCTTCATATTTAAATTTCACTTTTTAATTTTTAATTATTTTCTTTGATATTAAAAAATTATCGCCTTTTTTCAATTATTTTTTTCGATTATCATTAAGTTTCTTTAATTTTAAATACAATTGTTGAATTATTTTATTTAATTTTTAATTCTTTTTTTCAGTTTTCAATTGTTTTCTTATATATTCATTAATTTATTCTCGGCTTTTTTCAATTACTTTTTTCAAGTTTTAAGGATATTCCATAAATTTTAATTCCATTCTTCGATTTTCAATTATTTTTTCAATTTTAACTATTATTTTCGATTTTCAATCCACAGTTATTAAAAGTGCAATTATTTCCAACAATTATTCCTATAATTTTTCAATTTGCAAATATTTCTTTAAATTTTATATTTACGTCATTTTTCACATATTTTCTTCAATTTTTCAATTATTCTCATTATTTTTCAAGTATTTCCTTAAATTATTAATTAATTGTCCGCAATTTTCAGTTATTTCCTACAATTTTTTCAATTTTTAATTATTATCTAAAAATTTTATAATTATTCTTTCATTTTTTAAATTATTTTGTTCGATTGTGTGTTACTCTAGCCATTTTTTGAATTTTGTTTTCAATTGTCAATTATTTTCGTCATATTATAATTTTTTTTCAATTATCAAATATTTTTTCAAATTTTAAATTAATTCTTAAATTTTCATTTTATTTCCTGAATTTTTTTATTATTTTTTTTCAATTTTAATTATTTTTTTACTTTTAATCCAGTTGTTAAATTTTCAATTATTTGCAACAGTTATTCTTATAATTTTTCAACTATTTTCTTTAAATTTAATATTTATTGTTTAATTTTTTAAACTATTCTTTTCAATTGTGTAATTATATAGCCATTTTCAGATATATTCTTCAATTTCGTAATTTTCATTATTTCAATTTGCAAAAATTTATAGTTTTAAATGATTAACAACAATGCAAAGTTTGTCGCGTTAATGTTGCTAGTTTTTAATGAAATACAACAAAAATTGTAGTAAAAAGTAATTTTTTTAAAAAAATGGGTATATTAATAAACTTTGTTTTAAGCATAGTAAGAAAATTCCCGATTTTTCCCGGTCAATTTAAATTTCCGGTTTTTCCGGTTAGTAGACACCCTGAAAAATTTATTTTTCGTATATTTACTATAAAATTCTGAAAGATAATTATTTTTCAGATTGCAAACATTAATTATTTTTAGTAATGTTTAAAATATGACTTTCAAAATTTGTTTAATAAATTTTTATACATAGTAAATGTCAGAAAAATACAATTTTTCATTTATTTCAGAGATTTTTTGCATTTTTCCAGTACTTTTGATAAAAATCTCTGACTTTAGATTTTACTTAAATTGTAATGAATTAAAATCAGAAAAACCAATTAAAGTTTGTCTGAAAAGAAAGGGGATGTAATGAAATTGTTTTATATTCTGAATAATATTTATAAATTATAAAAAAAATTAACTAAAAAATTGTTGGATTACCTTGTGGATATTAAAATTATTCTTCGTAGTAAAAGTAAGTATACAAAATTTGAAAAATTTAAAACATTTCTCAAATATTTCCGGGTTTTCTATGGTACTTTTAATTTTGCGACGAATTCCAGGTTTTTCAAAATTTGTAGATATCCTGCAAGTGTTATAATTATTATTATCTTTATTAAATTATTTCTGTTATCATATAATTACTATCATTATATTACATATAATATAATAATATTACATTTTTATTTATTTCAACTAATTTTCCAATTTTCAGGAATCTTACCATCTTCAACAAGATCTGGACCACGTGATATTTGATCTTTTCGGTTCATCGGAATATTATAAAAAAATGGATTGCCATTCATATGCGAGTCTTTCATATGTAGCGACTATTCCCTTGACGACTTTATTTGCGTTTCAAAAATCTTTCGAAAACTGGAAAGAAAAAAAGAACATCTCTGTGCATATAATAGGAGCTGAATTTCAATTTGAATGCTGGAATCTACGAATGTGGGAGAAAATGTTTCTTCATTTCCTGCCAAATCTGGTGACTTTGAGTTTGACATTCACTGGACCAGAGCTCCAAGTTCCACAAATGTTGGTCAGGATTCTGCAAAAAGTGAAAATTTGTAGTCAATGTAATGCTTCTGGTCGAAAAATACAGGTTCATTTTAATGAAGGGAAACTTTTTCACGAGATTAGGGAATCGAAGGGTTTGAATAAAGTGGATATAGTTTGTTTATTTAATCCGGGACTTTATCGGAGAACGGGATTTAATGGCAATGATACGTGGCCACTGACTATACGCAAATTTTGTGAATTAAAAGTTCCGGTTGTTATCACTGCTTATACTGAAAAAGAAATTCCTCAAGATATCGATTCAATTAAATCAGTGTGTGAAGTTCAGGTTCTTTTGGAGGCTCAAAAAAATCCTTTCGCGGCTCTAAAACCTGATAGGAATTTTGTTAGCGATGACACGGTGTCTTTAATGTATAAAAATAATTTTATTTCGGTTATTAAAGGTGTCTCGTAATTGTTGATAAATGGTGTAGTTAAAAATTAATAAGAAAAAAGAAATAATAAAATGTGTATAAGATTAGAATAATTCTTTTTAAATCTGAAAAAATAGTGAAAATTTTACATGCTTTTTTAATAACAATAAAATATGGAATATTTATGTACTTATATGATTTAAAATAATCCAATAGAAACCATTTTGCTTTTTTTATCGGTCTCTAAGGAAATTTCTTGAAATTTGAAATCGATATTTTTTAAAAGTTATGTCCTGCATTGAAATCTAATTTCAGATTTAATATTTTATAGAAGTTTCCATTTTTTATTGAAATTTATGATTTTGTTTGAAAACATTAAAAATAGTAATATGTAATGATGAAAATATAAGAAATAATATTGAGGTTATTCGAATTTAATAGTTTCAATAAATAATAAAACATTATTATTCTAAATTATCAAAATTTCGAAAAGAAATTCTTTTTTATATATTTTGTTGAAATTTTCATGTGAATTCCTAATGAATTTATAAATTGAACATAATTTACAATAAAAATAAAGGATTCTCGTGCCATCTGCGACCGGTGAAAATCATTTTAAATTTATAAACGAAACAGATTTTGACACCTGGCAACGTTTTGTGAAAGCTCTCAGTTTAGAGCTCTGATTCTTTTACATATCTATTTTGTTCTAAATATTAAATTACTATTTCTGTTTATGCTTTTTCAATCAATTATTTTAAATTTCAGTTTTCAAAACAATGAGAAATTTTAAGAATTGATTTCTGTTTTGTAAAAAAAAAAAGGGAAAATTGCTTGTGTTTTCAAAATCATTATTGGTAGATAAAGTTGTAAATTGCAGATAATTTGTTGTGATTAATGTTAGTTAATTGTTTATTTGAATCTTTTAACAAATGATGGTAAAGTAGAAACAATTCTGAAGGTAAGTCTCGAATTGAATTAACATCTTACCATCGAAGCTCATTATTATCTTCTAATGGTCAGTCAAAATTTTCCATTCACTTTCTAGTTCTTGTTGATATTTTATAATTATTAATATTCTCATTTTTACAAATCTGACAGAAACTTATAATTAATCTTGAAAAACTTTTTCCAACAAATTTAAAATGTCTTCAAAGATTTTAAACCCAAAACAATTTAAATTGAAAAAATAGTAATTGTTGACATTTAGATTGTTGTATTGCATTTAAATTCTTTTACCATTACATAATTTAATGTCTTCGCTTTAATAAAAACAGATTAAATATTCTTTTCATCTTTAAATTTATGTAATTTAAAAAAAATTTCTACCGCAAATTTTTTTGAATTCAGAGATACTTTTTACAGTTTACTTGAATTGTAGTTTTTCATTTGATGTCTTTTTTTAAACTTTTAAAGCTTCCGCCAATTGTTCATTTGTAGAATTCTCTTTTTTTTACCATTTTTCTTTTTCCAGAACTATTTGTAAAACTTTTACTTCGTTCAGTAACTGAAAATGCCAAGATATGTTGTTTAGACAAATAGGAAACATTATTTTGACGTTTATCTATATTGTCGGTATTTCCCCTAAAATTAAAAAAGTAAATAGAAATATATTTTTTGTTTTTTTTTATTTCATTATTATTAAATTGTTCTGAATTGTTTATGTAAATAAAACAGACAATAAATAAATAACTTTTAAACACTAACGTAATGTGTAAAATAAATAAGTTTTAAAGACATTCTGTCTCATATGATTTTAATTTCTTTTAAATCTTTTAAATTAAACACTTAAATTCGTTTGGGAAAAAAATCTAAAGAAAACTAAGGTAACCTCAAAAAAGTTAGTTTGACAGATTTGATATTTACTGCAATTATCTACAAATCGAGTCTAAAACTGCCAATTTTGTACTTATTAAAAGAAACCTTTTTTTACTTTTTTAATTTTTGAGAGAACTTTTAATTAAATTATACAGAATCTACAGAATTAAAGGAAAATTAAATCCTAATTATGGGGTTAATTTGTCAACTGAGCGCCATTTATATTAGTCCCAAACTATGCCGATAGAGGGAGCTTGGGCGCTCCATTTAATGAAGTATTGTCATTGGTCAAATTTACAATTTAAAATTCGGACCTATCAGATGATCAAATCACTTTTTTCTCTGATCAATGAAACTCCTGACCAGGGTTGTGCAGTGACGCGTCACTCGAGGTTTTCGACGTATAATACATTTTCGACGTAATATACGTAGAAAATGTAGAAAACTATGTAATTTACATCTCAAATCTATAAGGTATATCTATATATATATAAATTTTAAATTTTCGCGCGCTGTCACGTGATTAAATCTGTGTGTACTGATGTATATTACATTATGTAGAAAACTAAACATGTAAATTACATATGTAATATACGTAGAAAACCCATGTAATTTACCTGATGTATTTTACGTGCACAACCCTGCTCCTGACATACTTTTAACCCTTTTCACTACAGTTTACTACGCGTAGTAAATTCCTGGAAGTGCACCTGAGGAATTTCATTTTTATAAAAGCAGGTGCAAAATAAGCGCGAAATTCAAGTGTTAAAAATTTGAAAAGCAGTAAGCGATATGTTTTTAAATACAATTTGAAAGTAAATAACGTTAGTTAAAATAAATTTGTCTCTGAAAAATCACAAAATTATAATAATTGGTACAAAATTTTTATTTTAAATTAAAATTAAGTTTATAATTAGATTTATAAGATAAAAAGGGAAAAATTATAAAAATATTCGTATATTCGTATGTGTTATATAGTTATATACTCAGAATATTGTATTCGAAAGTAAATAAATAAAAAGTGTGAAATGGAAGTTTAAAATGGAAAAAGGAGACTTAATTGAGATAAATACAATTTTAAAGTAAAGTATAAAAAATATATAAAGTGAATAAAATATCATAAAATTTAAAAAAATTATACAAAAAATTAAATATTGATTTATTTATAATAATCTTAATAGTAAATAAATTACAAAGTTTTCATTTATAACAAAATTCTTTATATAACTTTTAATTCAAAAATATACTGTAAATTATTAATTTTTGTAGTAACTTGAATTTTTAAAATAAATTTAACATTTAAATATATAGATTGATATAAAATATTCTTAAAAATTTTAATAATCTATAACCGAGAGAATTTTTAACTTGATGACAATAATTTGTCTGTTCTTTTGGCACAAAATGTTTTCTCTGATGGGCCCACTTTTAACCTGACGAAAAATAACTAATTACCTGTCACGGTCTGACTAATTACGGCCGTTTCTACTGATTTTTTACCATCTATCTTTTTCTCTCGGTTTGGATATTTCAAGGATAAATTTATATCTACAAAAAGTGACCTTTGTAAATTTAATATTTTCTTTCGTTTGTATTAATTTTGTTCAAATTGACATCGATTTAATTTTTATCCAGTACGAAAAAAATTAATCACAAAACTTAAAATAAGTTGAATTTTCAATTGCAGAAAAGTAGAAATATATCTAAATAAGTCATTATATTCTCACTTTTTATAATAAGTTATACTTAATTCTGCAAAACTTTATATTTAAAAACGCCTTTTTTGATAACATTTTTAATTGATTTTTAATTTAGAGGTCATTTGACTAAATCTAAACATATAAAAAGATTGTACTAAAAAATATTTTATTAAATTGGAAATTATAATATTTAAAAATGTTCATTAGTGGGATTTAAAGAAGATTTGATTCAACTTAAATCAATTAAATTTTATTAATAAATTTGCTTTCAAAATATAATTTTTTTGCAGACGATTACTTTTATCTTCGAAGTCTTACTTTTTTTAGTAGATAACTGAAATTAGTAGAATTTTAACATCATATAATATAATATAATTAAATTGTAGTAAAATATTTTTATAAATAACTGAAAATTAATTTTTGTATATATTTAAATTATTTATTAAAATAGGAATATTATAATTTTTTTATCTCTGAAGCTTTTCATCTCTGTAGTCTTTTATTGAAGCCAAAATTTCTTTACTTTCCTTTTGTTTTTTTGTTTTAAATCAGTTACGTTTGAAAAAAAATCATCTTTAAATTAAAATTAGAGTCTACTTTGATAAAAGTCAATTTAATTGCGTTAACAAGAAAAAAATTAATTAAAATATAGTTTACCTTAAAATAATGAACTGAAATTTCCATAAGCTAAAATTTTTAGTTAATTAAAATTTAATTCTATCAATATAACTTAACTTGAAATGTTCTTGTGATTAAATTAATTGATATTTAGATCATTGGAAATTAAGATCATTACAATTTTGAAATAATTATTTTTAATGAAAATGTAAATTATAGTAATTAAAAATTAATATATATTTAAGTTTTAATTTATTAAAGTTTAAATTTTATCTAAATTTTTATTGGTTATAAGGCATTAAATTATCTAAATTTTAATCAATCCTTACGTTTTTATTATTCTGATTATTAATAACTAAACATTTAAACTTTTCACAATTTTAATTTTTTTTTGTAAATATAAATTCCACTTAATTATAAAATAATTTAATTATGCATTATTAGATTTTAAAAATATGCAAAGTTTATAATAGTTCAAATTTGAATTAATTAAAATTTTTATTACTTAAAATTTGAAGAAGTAAAAGTTTAAAATAACTGAAGTTTATTAATATTAAAATGTGAGTATCTTTATAATTACTATGTTAATTAAAGTTTAAAACAATTTAAAACCGTATATATATAAAATTTAGTTTATATATGTTAGTTTCTAAATGTAGGAGATTAAAAAAATTAAATATAAATCTTAAGACTTTAATAAATAAAATTTTGAATTTATCTAAGTTAAAATAAACTTAAGTCAATATTTCGTTGAACCTGTTTTAAGTTTGATACTATTTTAATTTTGAAAAAATTAAATCTTGAGTTGTTAAAACTTTTGAAGAAGAGAAATAATCCTAAATAGAAGTTTAGAACGATGGAAATTCGTGCTCTTTTCAAATATTTTTTATTTACTTAAACTTATTTGTCTATTTCTTGAAGTCGGCTGCGATTTAAATTTGTATTGAATGGAAGTTATATTTATCTAAAATATTAAGTTTATTTGAATAACAAATTTCATTAAATTATTAATCTTTAGAGTTGACGAGAAACAATTGAATGTTTTTCAATGTTTATGTTGCTGTAATTTTCAACAGTTTTCAACATACAATTATTCTCTTTAAATTTTATAATTATTTTATAATTTTTTTTAGATATTTTTTTCTGCTGTCGATTATTCTCGACAGATTTAAAATTCTTCTTTCGATTGTCAATTATTTTCTTCATTTCTAAATTTTTTTCTTTAATATTAATTTTTTTAGTCATTTGGTAAATTTTCTTTTAGTTATCAATTATATTTTATTGAAATTTAAATACAATTTTTTAAATTTCATTTATTTTCTACAATTTTATCCATAATTTTCATCAGTTTTTAGTTGACAATTTATTATTTTCCTTCAATTTTATGATTATTCATTAATTTAAAAACCAAATTTTTCTAATCCCGATTATTCTCACCATTCTTCGATTTTTTTTCAATTGTTCATTACTTTTTTTAATAGTAAATTATTTTCGGCACATTGTAATTTGATTTTTTAATTTTCAATTATTTTCTTGATATTTTCATTTAATTCTTTAATTTTCAATTTATTTCTTCAATTTTTAATTTTTTTCCATATATATCAAATATTTTCTTCAATTTCGAATTATTTTTATCGATTTTCCATTAATTCCTCAATATTAAATAATTCTCGGATTTTTTCAATTACTTTTTTCACTGAGGAAATTTGTTTTAAAATTTCAATTCAATTGTTATTATTATTATTATTATTATTATTATTATCATCTCCTTTTTTCCATTATAATTTCGATTATCATTAAGTTTCTTTAATTTTAAATTTAATTGTTCAATAATTTCTTTAATTTTAATTCCATTCTTCAATTTTTAAGTATATTACATAAATTTAAATTCAAATCTTTAATTTTTAATTATTTTTTCAATTTTTAATTCAGTTGTTAAATGTGGAATTATTTCCAACAATTATTCCTTTAATTTTCTTAATTTTTCAATTTGCAATTATTTTCTTTAAATTTAATGTTTCTTGTTTAATTTTTTCACTTTTTTTTCAGTCGTCTATTAATCTAGTAATCATGAATTTTTTAATTATTCTCTTCATTTTTCAACTATTTCTTTCAATTATTAATTATTTTCCGCAAGTTTCTATTATTTTTTACAATTTTTCCAATGTTGAATTATTATCTTAAAAATTTTTAATTATTCTTTGATTTTTTAAATTATTTTTAATTCAGCTAATATTATTGATATATATGTAATTTAATTAATAGGTTTTCTGAACCCGTATATATGTATTAAATAAATAAAAAAAAAAAAATTAATCTAGACATTTTTTTAATTAAGTTTTCAATAGTCGAATATGTTCGTCCATTTGTAATTTTTGTTCCAGATATTAATTATTTTTTCAAATTTTAATTATTTTTTTTTGATTTCCAATCGAGTTGTTTAATTTGCAATTATTTCGAACAGTTATTCCTATAATTTTTTAACTATTTTGTTTAAGTTTAATATTTATTTTTCAATATTTTAAACTATTCATGTCAATTGTGTAATTATGTAGTCATTTGTCGAATTTTTTTTCAGCTGTCAATTATTTTCGTCATTTTTCAGATATATTCTTCAATTTCGTAATTTCTTTATTTGAATTTGCAAAAATTTATAGTTTTAAATGACCAACAACATTTTAAAATGTAAATATAAAAGTGCCAATTTCAAAGAATCACCCAGATATTAATTTTTTTTCCGTGAAGTTTCAATCGATTCAAATTTCAATTTATTATTATTACAATATTAATGTTTATGCTAATATATTATTATTGATTATTGATTAATATTATTACAATTGAAGAATAAATTTATTTTGAATTGAATATTGTAAATGAATGTTGAAATGAACGATTGGAAGGAATAGAAGATCTTTCAATTCAATCACAGGAACTTGATTTTCCAGCAGCTCGCAAATGAGGTCTTCATTTTCTCGCGGGATAAAGAAAAGTTTTTCAATGGAGACATAATTATTATGAAACCTAGAGAGATAGTTTTAGGCATCAGATGAAGACGTCGCATATATAAACAAATTGAATTTTCCCTCTTTCTTTTTTATCTTCCTTTAGTTGCCTACTTACCCAGGTTTCTTGCTCACAAATTCAGGAAGCCAAGAAACGAATGTACGATGCGCAGTGTCCTGATTCAGCGTCCTGGGAATCCTCAAGAGAGATATTCTGATGAATCTGCCCTCTTATCACGAGCGAATGAGAAACGTGCTAGTTTTAAACGATTTTCTCTATCCCTTTTCAATGTTCTCTTATTCTTGACATTTTTTAAGTCTTACACAATTTTCCTAATTCTTATCTAATCAACTTATTCTTGTCGTTATTTATTTATTTTTTCATTTTTTCTTATTTTTATTTTCTTACTTTTGTCATTTCAGGGTCGATGATACTAACTTTCTTGGAGTTAAACTATTCAAAAATATGTTTATAAATTTTTTTTATTTTCTAAATTTGGTAAATTCTCATTCGTTAATAACTTGGCCAAAAATAAATATTAAACATAATTATTTTTATTAATGAAGTATTTGGAGGTGAAGATGGTTTCTATAAAGTTTCATGTTTATCAGTCTGTTTATTGTTAAATGATTTATTAAAGAATTGTGAAAATGATGCTTTACAACGATAATTTTTTCATTTTTAAATTTTAGAAAATATGTACTTCTACCTCACAGAGGGGTATAATCCTTTTTTTTAAATTATTCCTTAAAGACTTATTTTTCTAAACACCTTGATTATAACATGTTTGAAAACATAATTTTAAAAAAGAGCGGAATCAATCAAAAGAAATGCGCATGCGCAGAAAAAATACATACGATTGCGAGAGTTACGTCAAGTTACGTGAGTAACGTGAATTAAAGAATCATGGCGGATTAACCTGTCACATTTGTCACTGAATGTCAAATTTTAGGTTTTCTTTCTAAAACTCACGCTTTTTTTTTAAGCAAGCAGGTATTTATATAATCTATTAGAGTGTTAGAAATTCAATTTTACAAGTTATTTCAATCACAGGAGCTTTATATATTTTTTATAATCTTTTTCCCCTTTATGAAGCACCATTTTTCGATGTCCCTTAAGTTTTCAGAGAAATACTTTACATTTTCCTGTATTGAAAGGTAATTCTCTTTTTAACATTAATAATATGATTGATTTTAGAAAACAAATAAACGAAACTTTTTTACTTTTATTCGCATTTTTATATACATTATTTTTATTTTGGCAACTTACTCGGTACTTATAAAAAATATCGAATCTCAATAATCAAGATATTTTAAAAATAATTTATTCTATGTTATCGTAAATAAATTATTTAACTAGTTATTTTATTCAATTCTCAAAGGTTTTTATTTTCATGTGTGATGGCTTATATTTTTCAAAAATATCGTTAAATATTTTTTTTTTACTCTAAATTTTTACACAGGCATTTTGTCCCGTTTTCTCCTAATTTAGTTTTATCAATATTTTTAATTACCTTTTTTTAATGTCAAATTATTTTTTATATTCTATCAATGTCATTTGCTTCAATTTCTGGTTATTCATTTTTCAGTTTTTTTTGTGTTCAAGTTATTTTTATAAAGTTTTAATTACTAATTACAAATTTCTATTTATTTTTTCATTTTCTTACAATAATTTTTTTATTTTTTAGTTTTATTCCTTTTTTATAGCAGTTATCTAACATATTATTGTTTTAATTTCAAAATATGGTTATTTTTTCTTTTTTTTAAAAATTATTTAACCTTTTTAATATCCAGATAATTTTAATACAATATTTATATATTTATCTTATTAGATAATGTAGATGTTTTTCATTAACTTTTAGTTATTATTTATCTTCAATCTTAGTTATTTATTTATTTACAAGTAATTTATCTATATTTCTTAGTGATAAATTAAAATTTTTTGTTAAATTTATAGTTTTTTTCTTCAGTTTCTAGTTGTTTTGAAATTTTTTTTTGTAATTTTTTCAAATTTTTTATTAAATCTTATTATTATTGTATAGACTTTTCTTGACGTACTAGTAATAATTTCCAATTTCTGTTACTTTTGTCTTCCTTCAACTTTAGAATTTATTTTTAAATATTTTTTAATCACTTTTTTGATTTTTCAGTTATTTTTTACTTTATAGTAACTTTCTTGAAGTTTTTAGATGTTTTTCCGGAATTTCTAGTAATTTTTTTTTAATTTTATTTATTTTTATGGTATTTCAAAATTTTTTACTTATTCTTTAAAAATATTTTCCATCTTTTTTCGTTGTAGAAGATTTTCTTCTAGATTAGAAATAAAGATAATCTTGTAGATTATAATTACAAAATTTAGTTACTTTTAAAATTCTAATCATAGTAATATACGTATTTTTTAGTTAATTTTTTTTTTAAATCTAGACATTTTAATTTATAATAAAATGTTTAATTATTTTTTCCTTATTTTATGGAAGTTTATTTTCTGGTTATTTGTCTTAAATCCTAGTTGCTTATTAACTTATTAGTAAGTTTTTTACTTTCTTTAATAATTAATCTAAAATTTCAATTTTTTAAATACTTTTTTTTTTGTTATTTCCCTAATTTTCTAGTATTTTTTTCACATTTTTATTAACATTTTCAGTAAATAGTTATTTTTTGACTTAATAAGGATTAAAAATAAATTTCAATTACGTCTCATAAATTCAAATTTTTTTTTTACTTTTTTAGTAATTTTTATTTTTATATTCTAGTTATTTTCCTTTATTTTTTTTTACATCTTTCTCTTTTTAGGAGTTTTTTTATATTGTTTAGTTTCTAAGACCATACTTAGTTATTTTTCACATTCATATATGAATATTTCTTTCTTTTTAATTGTTCATTTCTAATATCTAGATATTAATTAGACATATGATAAATTATTCAGTTTTTTTTCATTTTTAATAGTTTTTTTTCTAGTTATTTATCTACATTCATAATTGTTTTATTAATTGCCAATGATTTTTCTTCATTTTTAAATAATTTCTTTATATTTCTAGTTTTTTTACCAATTTGTAGTTATTTTCTTTACTACCTAGTTACTTTTTAATTTTCTAGTAATTTTTTCACTTTTTAGATATTAATTTTTCTTTTATTGTCATTCCTTAACTTAATAGTAATTATAAAATGTTTTTAGTTATATTTCTTAAATTTCTAAGTAATTTTTTCACTTTTTAATGATTTTACTTTATGTTTCAGTTTTTTTTTCTCTATAATTCCTATTAATTTATTCTACATTAACTTTTTAGTGAAAATCGTTAGTAATTTTTTTCACTTTTTCGTAATTTTTTTATTTATTTTCGAGTTACTTTATTTTGCTTTGATATCCAGCTGTTTTACTTTTCGGATTTTTTTTTATAATTTACTACTGATTTTTTATTAACTTTTAATTATTTTTTTAATTTTCTAGTTTTTTCTGATTTGCTAGTTCTTTTTATTTAATTTCTGTTTATTTATAGATTCCATTTATGTTTTCTTTATTTTCAAGTTTTTTAAAAATTGTTTGATTTTTTTTCTCTTTATTTCTTTATATTTTAAAAATGTTTTCATTTTTTAGTAATTTTTTTTATTTTTCAGCCCTTCGTTTAACTTTTTGATATTTTCTTTAACTTTCTAGAAATTTTTTTAAAATTCAGATATTTTAATTAACGTCTAGTAATTTTCTGAAAATTATTTTAAGTTATTTTTCTGAAATGTCAAGAACTATTTAATTTCTATCAATTTTTCTTTATTTTTAATTTTCCTTTTTTGTATATCAGACTTTTAAAAGTTACAATTATATTTTTTTTTACTCTTTATTGTTACTAAATTTTTAGTTATCTCATTTTCTAGTTGTTTTTATTTAATCTTAATTATGTATTTCATATCTTTTCTTTCTTTTAAAGCTACGTTTAAAATTGTATCTTTTTTAAATAAGTTTCCATTTATTTTTTCTATTTCCAGTTATTTTTCACGTTTTACTAAATTTCTCTTTTCTTCTACTTTCTTTGTTTAACTTTCCTGTTATTTTTTTTAACTTTGCCAGTAATTTGTTTCATTTTTTAGTTAATTTTCTAATTATTTTCATTTTATGAGAATTTGGTAAATTTCTAGATATTTTCTTCAAATTCTAGTAATTCTTTGCATTATTTGTTGTTACTTTTCTGAAATGGTAAAAAACATTTACGTTGTAGTAATTTTTTTTGAATTTTGAATCATACCTTCTTTTAATCTCAAAGCAATTTTAATTTACTGTTATTTCTTAAAATTTACTACTTATTTCTCACGAATTTTTAGTTATTTTTCTCATTTTTTGTCTGTTTTTATTTAATTTAATTCTTCATATTTCCTCTTTATTTCTAAGTAATTTTTTCACAAATTTTCACTAAATTTTAAAAACGCTATACTAATTTTTTAAATTTCTACTTATTTTTTAATTTTACAGTAATTTTTCGATTTCTAGATCTCTTTTTCAACTTCCAAATATAGTTTTTATCACTTCCTGTTGTTTTTCTCATTATCTAGTTGTTTTTATTTAATTTAAGTTTTCATATTTCCTCTTTATTTCCAGATAACCTTTTTCACAAATTTTCAATAAATTTAAAAAACTTTATACCTATTTTAAAAATGTTTAAATTTACATTTCAGTAATTTACCCGTATGTATTTTATCTGATTTTGTTTATTTTCTGTATTTTCTTACCTTTTTTTTCTCGCTCTTGCGATTTTTAATTAGTTTCAGAGCATGGAATTTTATTCTCTGGCTTTTTTTTAGTTTTCGTCATTTGCCTTCACTTTGACACTTTCCTTAATTTCCAACAACTTCCCTTATTTAAATAAACCTCATTATTTTCCGTTTTAAAAAAAAAAAGAAAAAAAAAGTGAACCCTCATTTCTGTTAAAAAACATGAAAACGAAGATGACCCCCATTTTGCAGAGGATAAAAAAAAGGTTCTTGATGGTAGTCGGAGAAAAAATAGGTGGTTTAGGAAAAAGAAGAAAGAATGGAGAAGGTGGAGAATGGAAGATTGAGAATCTGATATATTTCTACCCAGTACAGAGTATATAGAGGTCCTAGATAAAAATCTCTGTCTGATATTACATGAGCCTCCGAAACGACCTGCCCCGGGAGACTTATTGGCATTGGTAAATATGAGATGTACTTTTTCTTTTTTCGAATTCCCCTGACTTGAATTTATCAAGACAATGCCTTGTTAGAATTTCTCTAAGATTCGAAAGAAAAATTCCATTCTTTACACACCGATTTATTCGGAAATCCATTTTTGAAATGTTTCATTTCCAACTTTTCGTGGAATATATAAAAATCCAATCTACCAATTTACTTTGCATGAGAAAAATCTTTCAATTTTCTATAGATTGAGTTTCAAAACTCTTCTTGATTCTAATCTTAATCAAAATTTGATTAAGGAGATTAAACAATATCCACTTTTCTCATCATGATTCGTCAGTTTAATTTAAAGAATATGATTAAAATTTTATGTTTACAAAATTCAAAAACAAAATTATGACTTCCTTCCTAATTTTAAAACTCTAATCTTGTAAATAAGTGTCGGGACGTTAAATTTAGCTACGCTTGAAAGTCTAATTTTAATAAACATTAAATTCAAGAGTAATATGTTATTTTGATATTGGAATAAGTGCACAACACAAAGAAAATGTTGTCAAGATTGCAATGGGGAGAATCATCGTCAAGAATAAAATGATGGTATACACGATGATTTGTGAGCAAGCGGAGAGATACTAGACGAAATTAATTCAGACAGACTGCTATTTTATTTTTAGCACAAGTTCGGTTAAATGCGACTTTACTATTAATACTGACTTTTTTTTTCTGCGATCTGTTTCCAGATTATGCTAAGTAATGTGTTTCGTGTACGTGTATTTGTTGCATATCAGTAACGAGTGGAAAAAGGTGGCGTTAATCTCAGCAAGAAATCAACCACCTTACACAAGGTCATATCCTTCAGTTCCTCTCACACGACATGCAGCCGCTTCACTTTATCAAAACTCTTACTTTTTAAATCTATTTTTTCGTAAGGACATTTTCAGATTAAAACAATTATATTTTTCAAGGTTATTTGATGTATTTTACAATTTATACAATTTTTCAGTTTAAAAACAAATGAAAATTCTGAAGCATTGATTACTGTCTGTTTCCTAACAGGGGATAAGGAATTGGCAATAAAATGAAAATAATAAAAGTCGGGTTTAAAAAAAAAATCGTCAGCCATATTGAATTCGCCATTTTGAATTTTCTAGAATCCAAGTTCGGATTCGTAATTACCGGATTTTAAAACCCTTGAATTACAAGGTTTAAATTAAATTCAATCGATTTTCAAAATATCGTCCGCCATCTTGGATCCGCCATTTTGAGTTTTTGTAATTTCATTCAGATTCGTATTTATTAACTCTCGAAATTCTTTCAATAACAATTTTCGAGTGAACCGAACAGTTTTAAGGATTTAAAAGCAATAATTTCATCAGCGACCCTAAAAACAGGGGATAAGAAATTGGCATTAAAATGAAAATAATAAAAGTCGGGTTTAAAAAAAAAATCGTCAGCCATATTGAATTCGACATTTTGAATTTTCTAGAATCCAAGTTCGAATTCGTAATTACTGGATTTCAATACCCTTGAATTACAAGTTTTAAATTAAATTCAATCGATTTTCAAAATACCGTCTGCCATCTTGGATCTGCCATTTTGAATTTTTGAAATTTCACTTAAATTCGTTTTTATTAACTGTCGAAATTCTTCCAACAACAATTTTCGAATCTACCGAACAGTTTTAAGGAATTAAAAGCGTATATTTTATCAGCGACCCTAAAAACACAAAAATATCAAAATTAATAACAAAATTAATCAACTTTCAGAATGTCATCCACCATAAATAATAATAATAATAATAATAATAATTTTTGTCATCCAAAAATATCAAAATTAATAACAAAATTAATCAACTTTCAGAATGTCATCCACCATTTTGGATTCGCCATTTTGAATTTTCTAGAATCTAAGTTCCGATTCGGAATAACCGGATTTCAAAACCCTTGAATTACAAGTTTCCAATTACATTTAATCGATTTTCAAAATATAGTCCGCCATCTTGGATCCGCCATTTTGAGTTTTTGAAATTTCATTCAGATTCGTATTTATTAACTTTCGAAATTCTTTCAATAACAATTTTCGAGTCAAACCGAACAGTTTTAAGAAATTCTTTCACCATATTGCATCCGCCATTTTGGTTTTTTGAAATCTGATTTTAGATTCACCATCAGCGAAACACCCAAATCACAAGTTTTAAAACAAAATTAATCGATTTTCAAAAGATCGTCCACCATCTTGTATTCGCCATTTTGAATTTTTAAAATTAAGTTCAGATTCGTATTCATTGACTCTGAAAACCTCGTAGTAAAATGTTTTAATCAAATCCGATCAGTTTTAAAAGATTTTTACTTCATATTGAATCCGACATTTTGAATTTTGAAATTTCACTTAGATTCGTATTTATTATTCCTCGAAATCCTTCTAGTAAAATTTTTTAGGCAAACCGATCAGTTTGAAAAAATTCTTTCGCCATATTGAATTCAAGATTTTGATTTTTTAAAATCTGTCGAAAGAATTATTATCATCGACTTTTAAAACACCCGAATCACAAAATCAAAACAAAATTAATCGATTTTTTAAAATATTGTCCTACATCTTGGATTCGCCATTTCGAAATTTGAAATTTAAGTTTAGATTCGAATTTATTAACCCTCATAAGCCCCAAGTAAATTTTTTTAAACAAATCCGATCGGTTTTAAAAGATTTTTCCTAAATTGAATCTGACATTTTGAATTTTTAAAATATAACTTTAGATCAGGGCTGATAAAAATCATGATTTTTTAAAAAAAATCCGATTTATTTGATTTAAATCAAAAATTGATTTTTTTTTTAAATATTATCAGTATATAAAATCTCCAAATGTTTATTTGTAAGTTGTTTATTAAAAAATAAAGAAAAGATTAAAAAAGAACACAAGAAATGAAACAGTGACTTAAAAATTAACTAAACTATTTAATTTTTTTTAATTAAAATAATAGATAAGATGATAATTAGAAAAACGTTAAAATACATTACTAAAGAGAACAAAATTTTTTAAATTAGGAAAATTAGAGAATTATTTTTCAAATCGAATAAAAAAAAATTAATATAATTTTGTAAAATTTAAAAAAATTTTAAAAGAAAAGAAATTCTATTAAATACAAGATCCATGTTCAAATAAGAATATTTAGTACAAAGATTAAATTTACATAATATACAATAAAAAATAAAAGCTTTCAAAAAAGTAGAAAATTGGGAAATTTAAAAAATGTAGATAAAAGCACCAAAAAAATGTTTTCAAAAATTCGTAATTATATAAGATAAAAACAACCAACAATTGAAAAGAAGGAAAAATGCTTCTTAGAAATGGAAAAATGATGACAAAAATTAAAGAACTAATTAAAACGCAAAAAACAAAATAATTCTTCTATGAGGAGGCAAAAATAGTGAAACATCAAGAAAATTAAAAAAATAGGAAGAAAATAGAAAAATGTTTTTTACCTATTTAAAAATCCTTTAAAAATAAACAAGTTTAAGCTTTAACCAAATAATACATTTTTATAATATTACACTTAAAATAAGGCCAACAATAAATTTAGAAAAATAAAGAAAATCTAATAACGTCATGGAAGAATAAGTAAGTTCGCAAAAAATCTCGTAAAAAATAGACAAGATGTGAAAAAAATTGAATAAACTTACCAAAAAAATGAGAGTATTTATTTTTAAAAATATGGAAATAATTATGAAAATCAACGAAATAAAAAGTTTAGTGAATGTTATAATAACGAAATTGTGTAAAATAATATTCAATAAATAATTTGCATAAAAAGAGGAAAATTGAAGAGAATCCTAAAATAAAAGGGCAAATAAAAAAATAGAAGAAAAAATATCAAAAGTAAAAACAGAAAAAAACTTAAAATTTTGTAAAAACAAGAAATTATAAGATACAAATTAAACAGTTTCGACAAATTAAAATCTCTTAGAAATCTTGTAAGAATATTAAAAAAAAATGATTATTGTGAATATGGAAAATAATTAAAATTATCGAATTATTTTACATTAATTAATATGCATTTAAATTTGAATTAATTAAAATTTAAAAGAAACAAATTGGAATTTGACTTAACCCACATAACACGTAATATTCCAGGGATATTCCTGGAATATTTTTTTGTGACATTCGGAATATTCCAAAGGAATATTGCAGTGACGTTACTGGAACGTTGCTATGTCCGACTCAGGGAATATTTCAGTGGAACATTCCATGAATATTAAATTGTAATGTCTCTGGAACATTACAATATAACATTGCAGGAATATTCCATTGGAATATTCATAAGTTTTTTAAAGCAAAAAAAAATTTAGTCTTTAAATTTATTAGTTCTTATTAGAATTTTTTATCATTTTATTTTTACATATTAAAACAAATTAAAAATTCTAAACGCGACGGGAGGATTCGATCCCTAAACCTAAGACCTATCTAACGATTAACGCTCGCGGCTATTTTATCGGTATGAAAATTCTACAATAAAGCTGGATGAACTTCAACTATTTTAGATAGGTATTAAAACTATATCTACTCGGTTTAGATTCTTATTTTCATACCGATAATAGCTGCGAGCGTTAATCGTTAGATAGGTCTTAGGTTTAGGGTTCGAATCCTCTCGTCGCGTTTGGAATTTTTAATTTGTTTTAAGACGAAAAAATAAAATGATAAATAATTCTAATAAGAATTAATAAATTTAAAAACTAAAATTTTTTTGCTTCAAAAAACTTATGAATATTCCAATGGAATATTCCTGCAATGTTATATTGTAATGTTCCAGAGACATTACAATTTAATATTCATGGAATGTTCCACTGAAATATTCCCTGAGTCGGACATAGCAACGTTCCAGTAACGTCACTGCAATATTCCATTGGAATGTTCCGAATGTCACAAAAAAATATTCCAGGAATGTCCCTGGAATATTACGTGTTATGTGGGAATTGACGTTTGAAATTTATATAATTATAATGACTTAAAGATATAAAAATGTAATACTATTTTTTGTTATCTTCATACCAAAAATTTGTAAACCGTCGGTATTTTGATCATCTGTATTAGCACAATGTTTTAAATTTTATAAAGATTAAAATATTAAAATTGAAATTTTGAAGATTTATCCACAAATTTTTGAATTTTGTTTATGGTTTCCGATGTTTTACATGCAGTATTAAACATCCGGAGAATTTTTTAGTTTTTTTTTATTTAAATCATGATTTTTATTCAAATTTTCAAATGATTTAAATCATGATTTAAATCACGATTTAAATCAAAGTGATTTAAATCAGTAACAGCCCTGCTTTAGATCCATTATAAGCGACTCCAAAAATCTTTGTTAAGTTTCAAAACAAATTTGATCGATTTTCAAAACATCGTCCGACATCTTGTATCCGCCATTTTGAATTTTTAAAATTAAGTTCAGATTTGTATTCACTGACTCTCAAAACCTCGTAGTAAAATGTTTTAATTAAATCCGATCAGTTTCAAAAGATTTTTCCCCAAATTGAATCCGCAATTTTGAATTTTTAAAATATAACTTTAGATCCATTATAAGCGACTCCAAAAATCTCCGATAAGTTTAAAACAAAATTTGATCGATTTTTAAAAGATCGTCCGCCATCTTGTGTCCGCCATTTTGAAAATCGCAAGTAACATCAATTTGTTAAAAATTCTTGACATTACTTAAAAAATGTTTCTGTCGCCATTTTGAATCTGCCATCTTAAATACTTTTTTAGTGACCGTTTTTTCAATATTGAAATTTTTTTTTTAATTGTGTTTTTTGCAAGTTATAATTAATTTCAAATTACTTTTTTTTCTCAAATTTTTAAATTGTTTTCTGTCCTTTGTAATTCCTTTTTAATATAATTTTACTTTTGTATAATTTTCTTAATTATACTTATTTTATTTATTACATTTTATTCATTATTGAAATTCAAATTCGAATTCTTTTTAATATTATTTTATTTTAACTTTAAACTTTTGACGATAAGTAAATAAGTATTATATTTAATTTATTAATTAACATTTTTCCATTTCAAGTTCCGTTGAAATTCTTTTTTTTCAGTGAGTCGAATTTACCGGAGAAAAATACTAAATAGTCGTTACAATAATTAATTAATTAATTAAATGCCACATATCTCTCTTCTCGCGAGTGTATTTTAATTAAATAACCTTTTAATCTATATAAGTAAAATGTAGAATATAAATTTTATGTAGAAAATTAAAGTTTTAAAAGAGCACTAAAATTGTAAATGAAATATTTTGAACAAATTATTTTATTTAACAAAAGTTCAGAAAATATCTGTAATATTTATGTCTATTTTCAAAAGAAAGTTCTATTCACAGCAGAGGTGTTTAATCATAGTTTCTGAAGCTTAATTAATCATCTTGTGTTTTGGCAATAATTTGCTTATTTCATATGTTTAGACAATATTGTCCCAAAAATCTGAATCTAAATATAACTATTTCAATTTTAAAGTTTATTTTATCCAGTGATTCAATAGTCTCCGACTAATTTAAATTAATAAAAATGTTTACTAATTTTTAGCCATTTCAATTTTGAAATTTTATTTTTAAGCAGCGGAAATTTCTAGAAATCTGAAGTGCACATTTTAAATAATTTGAATTATTGGAAATTTAACTATTTAATGAAAATTAAATTACTAATTAATGAAACTTAAACTTTTGACTAATTTAGGATTAAGAGAGAGAGAGAGAGAAGCTTAGATTTTCAATACCTCTTAATTAATTAATCACGCTTTTTCAATAATGCACATGAATAATTTAGTCCTTGATTTAATTTCAAATAACATGATTTAATTCAACTTAACAGCGAGACTTTGTTTCAAATTCAGTCCATTTATTCTATTACATAGATGCAATTTGAATCATCCGAAGTGGAATAACTATTCTGAATAAATTTCCATCTCATTCTTTTTAACACGACATTTCAAATTAACTATTTTATTTAAATTTACCTTATTAGACGTTCAATTTATTATTATTATCATCAATTATTTTATTCATTAAAAAACAAATTAAATTCATATACCTTCACAATTTATCCATTTTTTCTCGATAAATTTTGAAGCTATTTCTTGAATTATTAATGTCCTGTGAATATAATTTTGATGTGATAACATCTTCGGTATTTCCTTAACTATCGGGATTGAGAAATTGCGTCAATTTCCGGTAATCAAGGGCAATGTGACTCGTCTGAGAAACAGAGGAATACATAGGAGTATGTAACTGTGGATAGTGCATTAAGTACATGAGGAGTTGGGATGCTGCAATGCGCCACTTTGACTCCGTATTTAGGAGCATAAAGTTTGCCAGCATCTCCAATCCTATAGGACCTCTTCTCTAAAGCAATATTAATTTCCCATATAAGAGATATTACAATTTATGAGTTCTTTTTAATATAGCATCTGAAAAATTACCCCGAAAAATTCGTTATTTTGAATTATAAGACAATTCTTGACTATTCTCCACATTCGGAATTTGAATTTGTGTAAAGGAAAAAAACCCCTTTTAAAAAAAGAGAACGCTAATGTAATTTTAATGATTTTATTAAAATTTCTTTTGGTTTCTTTTGGATTTACTGCTTTGAAAAAATTGCGATTTAAAATTTGAAAAACGAGACTTTTGGTGTCCGTCCGACCATCCGTCCGTCCATCCGTCCGTCTTTCCGCCCGTCCTTCCGCCCGTCCATCCGCCCGTCCATCCGTCCGTCCATCCGTCCGTCCATCCGTCCGTCCATCCGTCCGTCCATCCGTCCGTCCATCCGTCCGTCCATCCGTCCGTCCATCCGTCCGTCCATCCGTCCGTCCGTCCGTCTGTCCGCCCGTCTTTCCGCCCGTCCTTCCGCCCGTCCATCCGTCCGTCCATCCGTCCGTCCATCCGTCCGTCCATCCGTCCGTCCATCCGTCCGTCCGTCCATCCGCCTGTCCATCCGTCCGTCCATCCGTCCGTCCATCCGTCCGTCCATCCGTCCGTCCATCCGTCCGTCCATCCGTCCGTCCATCCGTCCGTCCATCCGTCCGTTCATCCGACCGTCCACCCGTCCGTCCATCCGTCCATCCGTCCATTCGTCCATCCGTCCGTCCATCCGTCCGTCCGTCCATCCGTCCGTCCGTCCATCCATCCGTCCATCCGTCCGTCCATCCGCCCGTCCATCCGCCCGTCCATCCGCCCGTCCATCCGTCCGTCCATCCGTCCGTCCATCCGTCCGTCCATCCGTCCGTCCGTCTGTCCGCCCGTCTTTCCGCCCGTCCTTCCGCCCGTCCATCCGTCCGTCCATCCGTCCGTCCATCCGTCCGTCCATCCGTCCGTCCATCCGTCCGTCCATCCGTCCGTCCATCCGTCCGTCCATCCGTCCGTCCATCCGTCCGTCCATCCGTCCGTCCATCCGTCCGTCCATCCGTCCGTCCATCCGTCCATCCGTCCGTCCATCCGTCCGTCCGTCCATTCGTCCATCCGTCCGTCCATCCGTCCGCCCATCCGTCCGTCCGTCCGTCCATCCGTCCGTCCATCCGTCCGTCCATCCGTCCGTCCATCCGTCCGTCCATCCGTCCGTCCATCCGTCCGTCCGTCTGTCCGCCCGTCTTTCCGCCCGTCCTTCCGCCCGTCCATCCGCCCGTACATCCGTCCATCCGTCCGTCCGTCCATCCGCCCGTCCATCCGTCCGCCCGTCCGTCCATCCGTCTGTCCATGCGTCCGTCCATCCGCCCGTCCATCCGTCCGTCCGTCCATCCGTCTGTCCATCCGTCCGTCCATCCGTCCGTCCATCCGTCCGTCCATCCGTCCGTCCATCCGTCCGTCCATCCGTCCGTCCATCCGTCCGTCCATCCGTCCGCCCGTCCTTCCGCCCGTCCATCCGTCCGTCCTTCCGCCCGTCCATCCGTCCGTCCTTCCGTCCGTTCGTCCGTCCTTAAAAATTTCGAACTAACTTCTCACAGTTCCGAAATAGTTTAAAATAGTTTTAAAGTTGTTGCAAATAGTTATGAACTGTTTTTAAACAGTTTCGAAATAGTTTTAAAGAATATCGTACCAGCTGCAAACTGGTTTAAACTAGTCTCGAACCATCATGAACTAATTTCAAATAGATTTGAAAAATTTGCAAATAGACCCGAACATTTTTATCAAGATCAAACTAGGTTTAAAATGCTTCTAACTATTTTCAAAAAGTCTTAAATTCATTGCAAACAATTTGAAACTAGTTTTAAGTGGTTCAAACTAGTTTTCAAATAATTTTAAACTAGCCTCAAATATTTCCGAATAAGTTTCAAACAGTATTGAACTTGTTTTTCAAGTTTCAACAACTCCAAAGAAAAACTCACTCTAGAAAATCTTAAACCAGTTTTTAAACAATTTCAAAAAAGCGTCAAAAAGTTACGAACAACTTTCAAACAGTTTTAAACAAATGGTTTCAAACAAATTTCAAATAATTTTGAATTAGCTCCAAACCTTTTTGAACTAGCTTCAAACAGTCCCGAACAACTTTTAAACAATTTTAAACAAATGGTTTCAAACTTGTTTAGACAAGTTTCAAACAGTTCTGGACAACTTATAAATAATTTTAAACATATTTCAAATAGTTCGAAACTATTTTTTAAAAGTTGAAAACTTATTCCTAACAAGTTTAAACTATGTAACTATATAGGCGGTTCTAAATGAGTTACAAACAATTTTAAACTATTTTAAAATAATTTTGAACTGGCTCTAAACTTTTTCGAACTAGTTTCAAACAGTTCTGAACTAGTTTTCAACTAGTTTAAAACTCATTCTAAACGAGTTTAAACTATCTAGCAATAAGCGGATTTAAACCAGTTTCAAACAATTTTTGAATTAGCTCTAAACTTTTTCAAACTAGTTTCAAACAGTTCTCAACAACTTTCAAATAATTCCAAACTTATTACAAGCAGTTCTGAACTAGTTTTAAGCAATTTCAAACTAATGCAAAACAAGTTTAGACTATGTAGCAATAGGCGGTTCTAAACTTGTTTCAAACAATTTTAAACTAGTTTTAAACAGTTCTGAACTAGTTTTCAATAGTTTAAAACTCATTCTAAACAAGTTTAAGCTATGTAGCAATAAGTGGTTTTAAACCAGTTTCAAACAATTTTTGAATTAGCTCTAAACTTTTTCAAACTAGTTTCAAACAGTTCTGAACAACTTTCAAATAATTTCAAACTTATTCTAAACAATTCTGACTAGTTTTTAATAGTTTTAAACTAATTTAAAACAAGTTTAAAGTAGTTTCAAATAATTCTAAACTAGTTTCAAATAATTTGGAACTAGTGCTAAACTTTTCCGAACTAGTTTCAAACAGTTTTGACACTTTTGAACTAGTTTTTAATATTTTAAAACTTATTCCAATCAAGTTTAAACTATTAGTAATAAGCGGTTTTAAATCAGTTTCACACAATTTTAAACTGTTTTATAGTAATTTTCAACTAGCTATAAACTTTTTAAAACTAGTTTCAAACAGCTCCAAAAGTAATTCAGAAACCATTTAGATCTAGTCAGAAATATTTTTGAATTGGTTCTAAAAAATTTGTGACTTGTTATATAAAAACAGTTTAAAAATAAATTCTTAATATTTAATAAGTAGTTCTAAACTGTTCTTCGCAGTTTTGTACCAGTTTTTAAGAATTTCTCAACAAGTTCAAAATTTATTATTATTTACTACTAAATAGAATTTGTTTATAACTATTTAGAACCTGTTTAGAACTGTCTAAAATTCAAAACATTTTTTAATAAATTTTAAGCATATTAGTTTTTTTACAGGTTTCATCGCCACGGATTTTAAAAAAGTTTAAATTTAATTCAGCTGGTTATAGAAACTCAGGACAAACTAATTTTAATTATTATGATATAAATTCATTAATTTAGCAGCTACGAAACTTTTGATGAGATGTGTTTATCCTATTGATTTTTTTCTGTCATTTGTTTATGACTACAGAATAACAATTAAGAGAAAAAATAAAATAGGAGTTAATAGTAATAAGAAAAGTATAAAAAAAAGGAAAAAAGAGAAAAAAGTGATACGAAAAATTATAGAAAAATTTAAGAATATATATTGGCTTGTCATTTTTCTGTATTTTTTCCGGTAATTTCCTCATGTGCGAAAAAATGACACACATTTTTTTTTCTTTATGAAAAGAAATCTACTCAATTATATCTTAATTTTGATGTTATAGTTTTTTACATACAAAGTTATATATTAAATCTTTCTTTTTACGTTATCTTCGTATTTAATCATAATAATTTTTCACTCCATTTGAAATTCAATATTGTCGGACCTTTAATTGAATTTATGTAATTTAATAATTTTGAACTAATATATGAATTGTTACAATTCATCATGCCTGTTCATTACAGGTCTTCGATACCTTCCTTTAATTAAATTCATCATAATTAACTTCACGAGTATTTAACGAATGTTTGAAATGTCGGAGCAATTTGAAATTCCGCTTAATTTTCAAGTCTGCTGAATATTTCTAATTTCTGGTGTAGAATTTGTTTTTGAATGGGATCTATCTGCATAGAAAATGAGAAAAATAGGTGGAAGAACCAAGATCATTAGCATAATTTACATCAGTCGCTTGGATAAAATTATTATTTATCTTCGTTTGTTGAGTTAGTGAAAGAAAAAACATAAAAATTATCTTACAAGATAATGCAGGTGCAATAAAAATTTTTTTTAAATAATTTTTCATACATTGGCTAAAACTTTTAAAATCAGAAAAAACTGCTCGAAAACAACCAAAAAAAACCAAAAACAAATTTTTTATGGACGAGACATTTCGATGGTTTAATACCCTGCTTATTTTCACAATCAGGGTTGATAAAAATCATGATTAAAAAAAAATAATTATTTTATTAAAAATGTAGTCAGTGTATAAAAACATTTAATCAAATCCAAACAAATTATGTCGAATAAAAATGAGAATTTTTAAGACTTAAAAAAAAAAGAATTAAAAGAAATTCATATTCGCAAAATTAAGAAAATTAGGGAAAAGCGACGAAAAAATAATAAATTATAAAAAAAAGTAATATAAAACAGTAAAAAGATAAGAAAAAGTCTATTAAAATAATGAGAAAATTCTTTTAAATAAAAAATAACATGGACATTATTAAAGAAATAAAGAAGAAATTTAAAATAATGAAGCAGTGACATAAAAATATATTAACCATTTATTGGCATTTTTTTATGAAAAAAAAAAAAAAGAAGATAATTAAAAAAACGTTAAAATATAATCCTAAAGAGATCAAATTTTTAAAATTAGAAAAATTAGAGAATTCTTTTACAAATTGGAGAATAAAAAATTAATACAATTTTCTATTGCAAAGTAATAAAAATAATGAAAAATTGAAGACAATAATTTTAGTTTGTTAAAAATATTGAAAAAATTACAACATATAGTTATTAAAAAAAGAAAATTATTGCAGAATAATAAAAATAAATGTGAATTGAAAAAATAGGTAACTGAGATTAGAAATAAATAATAAAAAAAAGTTAAAGAATTTATTAAAAAATACTTGAAAATGACAAAAACTATTTTAAAAATGATAAACATAATTGAAAATTGGAGAATTTAATAAAAATTTGTGAAAAAATAATTGTAAAAATTACAGAATATATTTGAAATAAACAAGACTACTTAAAAAAGGATAATAATAATTGGAAACTAAAGTTAATTATGGAAATTTAAGAACAAAAATTGAGAAAATTACAAAATTTATTTCATGTAAAAGAAAGTGATTAAAAATCCAAGAACATATTTAAATACTTGAAAAATACAAAAAACAAAACTCATATTTTGTAAAAATAATTGAAAAATGACAGAAGAAACTGAAAGTTGATTAATAAATAATGAAAATAATTTGATATTGAAGGAAATAATTCAAACTGAAAAAGTTTTATTTGAAAAAGTTAAAGAAAATAATTGAAGCTTGCAGAAATTTGGAATGTAAAAATTAGGGGAAAAATTTAAAAATAATGAGAATCATTGAAGAAAACTTTTGAAAAATGATAAAAATAGTTTAAATTTCTAGATTTATTTTTCTAGAAAAAAATAATTTTAAAAAATACAGAATATTTGTAAAGTAAAAGTATTACAAAATGATTTCAAGAATTTTAAATTCAGGAAAATAATTACAACATTATAGAAATAATCGAAAATTTATTAAAGAAAATAATGAAAATTTCAAATATATTATTGAAATTTTCGGAATTAATCAACAAAGATTCAAAATAATATAAAAATTGTGAAAATAATGTAAATAAAAAAAAATAATTAAAACTTGACAAAGTATTTGAAATTTGAGAAAAAAAATTGAAGAATGATTAAAACATTAAAAAGTGGATGCAATAACTTAAATTTGAGATACTAAGTAAAATTTAGGAAATTAATTGAAAAAAAAATTAATATATCTAATTAAAAGGTGGAGAAAATAATTGCAAAAATATAAAAGAAAAAAAATTGAGAAAAATAATTGAAAAATGAGATAAATAATTGAAAATTTAGGAATTTAATAGAGAAATGAAATTTGAGAATAACTGAAATTTGAAGAAATTGATTGCAAAATGATAACAATAACAATTCAAATTTGAAGAAAATTATTAAAATTTGAGAAAAATATTTTAAAATCTGAAAAATTATTTGAAGAATAATGAAAGTAATAAAAAATCCGAGAAAATATTTGCAAAGTAATAAAAATAATGAAAAATTGAAGACAATAATTTTAGTTTTTTAAAAATATCTGTAAAAATTACAACATATAGTTATAAATAATAAAAGAAAATGATTGAAGAATGATGAAAATAATTGTGAATTGAAAAAATAACTAAAATTTGAGATAAATAATAAAAAAAAAATCGAAAATAAATCAAAAAATATTTTAAAAAGACAAAAATAAATTGAAAAATAAGTTTAATAAAAAAATAATTGATAGGAATAATTGTTAATTAAAGAAAATAATAAAAATTTTTTAAAAAATAGTTGAAAGTCTTACAGAATATATCTGAGATAATAACACTACAATTACAATAATTATAGGTATATTTTAATTCTTTGAACTTTAATTAATTTGAAATTTCATTGATTAAAATTTTAATTAATCCTCGCTTTGAGAATAATAAATTAAAAATTATTTAAAAATTTCTTCAATTTTTAACAATTCTTTTCTTTTATGATTTCAATTATTTGCTACAATTATCATCTATTTTTATCATTATTCAAAAATTTTCTTTAAATTCTAATTATTTTCATTATTTTTTAATTTTTCCCCTAAATTTTAAATTCAATTTCCGCAAGTTTCAAATATTTTCTTTAATTTTTTCAAATAAATTGTTTGATGAAATTTTTACTTAAAAACTTAATTTTACTAAATGAACGAATTATTTCCTTCCTATTAATAATTTTTATATTTTTTGATTTTAAAAGTTTCATTAAAATGATGTTTTAAATACAGTAAATAAACACTTTTTGTCTGATAAAGTACTTACATTTAGTAACATTTATAATAATCGGAGTTATTTAAATCAAAGAGATTTAAATCTCTTACAGTCCTGTTTACAATTATCTGCAATTAAATTTCAAAAATATTTTTTCTCCAAATATTTCACCTTTTTTCTTCTCTTACTTATTTGTTTTTTTCCTCGTTATAGGTATTGATAGAAATATCTAAAGCACAAAATTTAATTTCAAGGGGGAAAAAATGTTGGTAATGATCATGGAAAATGGAGACGGAAAAAGAAGAATTGTGGTCGGAAAGGATAATATAGAGACAAAGAAAGCTGATCGATCAGAGGAAAAGAAACGATACCGGATTGCACGAAAAGAATTTCGTGTCCTAGAAAATAACGATCTGACTAGCGAACAAGTGGGTAACAAATGCGAAAATAAAAAGAAAAAAGGGCAAAGAAAGGGATTCGAGCAGGAGAGTGGGGGAAACGAAATTCTCCCTTGGGAGGATAGAAAATCACTGTTTCGATAGGACAATCGTGAAAAGTGCAACCATTGTGCTCTCCACTGAAGAAGGTAAGTACATAGCCTTACTTTCTGAGCATCCTTCTTCGTATCATGAAAATGCACGTTGCGTGCATTTCTCCGAAAAACATTTTATACACGAATTTGTAACAATACATAAAGTTTAATTCGAGTATTTAATAAATTATTATTATTATTTTAATTAGATTAAATAAAAAGCGATTAGTTTCCACAATTTTTGTTATTAACAATAATAAACATTGCTTTTTCGATCGTTTATGTATTAAATAAATAAATACATTTCTAATATAGGGGAGAGTCGGACAAAATTGCCTGTAATAAAGTTTGGAGCAAAAAAAAAGTATTTAATTATATTTTTGAAAAATATAAACCATCAAATATTTAGAAAACAACATTTAAGAATATAATAAGGTAGTTATTTTAAGTATTTTTTTAAGAAAAAATAGAAAAAATAATTATTAAAATATTGATGTCAAAAATCGCCATTTTGACTCACAACTGGGTAAATCGCCTGTGCACAAAAATATGGAAAGATATGAATAAGACTAAAAAAAAACAAATTTACATAGTTTCTATATCAATTATCTTGTTAATATTAGAAAAAGTACTAGCTTTGAATACAAAAATATAATCTTTTTATCATAAAACTAAAGTTTCGATATAAAGCAGTCCGACAAAAAATGAAAATAAAGTCTATAACAAATAAATAAAGTTTTTAGAATTATAAAATAACTTACGAAAGTAAATTAAACACTGTAATAAATTACAAAAATACCTGCTCGCTTCAAAACAGCGAGAGTTTTAGAAAGAAAACGAAATTTTTGATATTCAATGCCAAATGTGACAGGTTAATCCGCCATGATTCTTTATAGTCACGTGATTTACATAAATCTCGCATCGAATGTATTTTTTCTGCGCATGCGCACTTTCTTTGATTCATCCCGCGCTTATTTAAAATCATGTTTTAAAAATATGTTAAAAATGATTGTTTAATGCATAATTATTACAATTATTATTAATATACATATATGCAATAATTAATATAATTAATTTGTTTAAACACTGATTTTTTATACAAAAGCAGTAACAACTTGATATTTAGTTTCTACATCGAAATATACGTAACCCGTGAGACTTTCCGTATCGTACGTATCTTGCTTAGAAGTTTTACAGCATATAGGCAATTTAACCAAGGCAATTTACCCAAAAACACACGATGTAATTAAACTAATTATGTTCATTTTAGAATTTATTTTTAAAAAAATTAAATCAAAGTGTTTAGATAGCTAAATGTTTAAGGATTAATTTAAAAAAAAAAAAATATGTATGTCTGTGAGATACAAGTGCATATTTTCTAAAATTTAAAAATGAAAAAATTATCGTTGGAAAGCATCATTTTCACAATTCTTTAATAAATTATTTAGTAATAAAATGATAAACATGAAACTTTATAGAAATCATCTTTACCTTAATATACTTCATTAATAAAAACAATTATGATTAATATTTATTTTTGGCCAAGTTATTAACGATTGCCAATTTACCTAATTAGGCGTTTTACCCGACTCTCCCCTAATACTTAAATATATGAATAAAGCAAGTTTCGTTTATAATTTTATATAGGACAAAATATATATACAAGTTTAGAATTAAAAAGAATTAAACGAAATATAATTGAAATTGAAAAAATAATTGTAAATTTTGCAAATTGATTGAAAAATAATGTTAATATTTAAAAAAAAAATAGTAAAGATAAATTGAAAGTCAGAGAAACATTTATAAAATTGTAAAAAAATAATTGAAATTTGAGGAAAATACTTCTTCAACCCTAATAAACCTTTATTTTTAGGAAAATAAAATTTTAGAATTAAAAAAAAATTGAAAAAACAATTGAAATTAAACAGAATAATTCCAAATTTGGCTAATTAATTGAAAAAAAAAAAAATGAAATCAATTAAAAATTGTGGAAAGTAATTTAAAAAATCATAGAAATGTTTTAAAAATAAAGAAAATAATTTAAATTCGAGAAAATTACTTGAAAATCTTAAAAATAAATTAAAACAATTAAATAATGCAATATTAGGAAAAATAATTGAAAATTGAAAAAAAATGATTGAAAATTGAGATAAATAATATAAAATTTAAAAAAAAACAAGGATGGGCGCGCCCACGATCTACAACGATGTGACTGTATCCTATCGTATCGTGGCGAACCACAACACGATAGACTTAGTCGAGTAGTATCGTAGCTCGCCACGATATGATGCGTTTGAAGCCATCGTGTTGAGGCTCGATACGATACGATGGAACTTGTTCCATCGTATCGTGGCTTGACACGATACGATGGACTGAGTTCCATCGTATCGTGTCAAGCCAGGATACGATGGACTGGGATCGATCGTATCGTGTCAAGCCACGATACGATGGAATGAGTTCAATCGTATCGTATCTAATCACGATGCGATAGACTGAGCTCAAACGTATCGTGTCCAACCACGATACGATGGACTAAGCTCAATCGTATCGGATCAAACCAAGATTCGATAGATTGAATTCCATTGTATCGTGGCGAGCCTACTACTTTCGTCGTAAATCGCGGAGCTTCGTTCTAATTCAAGCCCTCCTTATTATTTCATTTGGCCCTTTTATAGCATAATAAATGAATAAATAAATTAAAACAATAAATAATAAAATTTTTATCAGAAAAAAAGATTCTGTAAAGTGGAGAATATTTTAAATAATTAAATTTTACATTATAAATTGTTTAAACAAATTGTTATAAACAAATAGACAAATAAATTTAAAAAAAAAGATTCTGAAAAGTAGACAATGTTTTAAATAATTAAATTTTACATTATAAATTGTTGAAACAAATTGTCATAAGCAAATGGACAAATATTAAATTTTTCATCAGAAGAAAAATTCTGAACAGTAGAAAATGTTTTAAATAATTAAATTTTACCTTATACATTGTTTAAAAAATTAATTGTTTAAACAAATTGTTATAAACAAATAAACTCATACATTTATAAAAGAAACAAAAATTCTTAAAAGTAAAAAAGCTTTTAAATAATTAAATTTTACATTATAAATTGTTTAAACAAATTGTTATAAACAAATGGACAAATATTAAAACTTTTATCAGAAAAAAGATTCTGAAAAGTAGAGAATGTTTTAAATAATTTAAGTTTACATTATTAATTGTTTAAAAAATTAATCGTTTTAACAAATTGTTATAAACAAATAGACAAATAAATTTTTATAAGAAGAAAAAATTCTGAAAAGTAAAGAATGTTTTCAATAATTAAGTTTTACTTTATAAATTGTTTAAACAAATTGTTATAAACAAATGGACAAATAAATTTTTAAAAGAAGATCTTATAAACAAATTGTGACAGCAGCTTAACGTCACGTAATGTTTCACTACAGAAAACGCTGAAATAACGTTAATATATGTTACTATATGATAAGCGGTAAAATATGAACGATTAAATAGATAGATATGAATTATATTTTAATAACGATCAACAATAGATTTTCTTTATGTTCTTTAAATCTTTTCTCGAATATTCATTAAACCTTTATAATCTTGAAGATCTGAAAATGTCACGTTTTCGACAAAAAAAAGGGGTTTCAATTTTACGACTTGAAAATATTCGGAAACAAACATCTGGTATCATAATTCCGGACCGCGGGTCTCTGCGCCTTTCTGGCAATTAAACATGAAATTTACCGATAGGAAAAACCTATAAAGAATGCAAAATTGTCGAAAAATTAATTGTTTAGAGAAATTGTTATAAACAAATTGACAAATATTAAATCTTTCATCAGAAAAAGAGATTGAGGTAAGTGGGGAATGTTTGAAATAATACAATTAAATTTTATACAATTAAATTTTTAAAAAATGTATAATGTTGAAAATAACTATTTAAAACATCCACTTTCCTAAATCATTTTTTCTGATAAAAGTTTAAATATCTGTACAATTGTTTATGAGAATTTGTTTAAACAATTAAAAATGTAAATTTTAATTATTTAAAACATTCTCTACTTTTCAGAATCCTTTTTTTTCGGTTTTAATATTTTTACATTTTTCTATAACAATTTTTTTTTTTTTCTATCGGTAAATTTCATGTTTTATTGCCAGAAAGGCGCAGAGACCCGCGGTCCGGAATTATGATACTATATGTTTGTTTCCGAATATTTTCAAGTCGTAAAATTGAAACCCCTTTTTTTTTGTCGAAAACGTGACATTTTCGGATCTTCAAGATTATAAAGGTTTAATGAATAGTCGAGAAAAGATTTAAAGAACATAAAGAAAATCTATTGTTGATCGTTATTAAAATATAATTCATATCTATCTATTTAATCGTTCATATTTTACCGCTTATCATATAGTAACATATGTGACGCTCCGCGAGAGAAGGGACCTATCGCTGAGAAAGCAAACTTTAAAGAATGGACGGGCAAAGAGGAGGAAGAAAAATCGAGACGCTTAACATGCCCATGTTTAAAGCTTCATAACAAGAAAACTAATTGCAGGAATCAAATTTAGATTGTTGGAACTCAAAAAGCAACTAAAAAAATATCAATTGTCATGAAAAAATCAAACTAATTAATTGTTTATTTCACGGGACGGTCGTTCAAAGAAAAATCAAAAAATGCGATATACTTAGTATGTCTAGGTTTGAAGCATTATAACAAAAAGTGTAATTACAAAAAAGAATTTTTGAAACATGGAACTGAAAGAACAACTCAAAAATGGTCTTTTAGCATAAAAAAATGAAAATTGATTTTTTCGGCGATAGGTCCCTTCTCTCGCGGAGCGTCACATATATTAACGTTATTTCAGCGTTTTCTGTAGTGAAACATTACGTGACGTTAAGCTGCTGTCACAATTTGTTTATAAGATCTTCTTTTAAAAATTTATTTGTCCATTTGTTTATAACAATTTGTTTAAACAATTTATAAAGTAAAACTTAATTATTGAAAACATTCTTTACTTTTCAGAATTTTTTCTTCTTATAAAAATTTATTTGTCTATTTGTTTATAACAATTTGTTAAAACGATTAATTTTATAAACAATTAATAATGTAAACTTAAATTATTTAAAACATTCTCTACTTTTCAGAATCTTTTTTCTGATAAAAGTTTTAATATTTGTCCATTTGTTTATAACAATTTGTTTAAACAATTTATAATGTAAAATTTAATTATTTAAAAGCTTTTTTACTTTTAAGAATTTTTGTTTCTTTTATAAATGTATGAGTTTATTTGTTTATAACAATTTGTTTAAACAATTAATTTTTTAAACAATGTATAAGGTAAAATTTAATTATTTAAAACATTTTCTACTGTTCAGAATTTTTCTTCTGATGAAAAATTTAATATTTGTCCATTTGCTTATGACAATTTGTTTCAACAATTTATAATGTAAAATTTAATTATTTAAAACATTGTCTACTTTTCAGAATCTTTTTTTTTAAATTTATTTGTCTATTTGTTTATAACAATTTGTTTAAACAATTTATAATGTAAAATTTAATTATTTAAAATATTCTCCACTTTACAGAATCTTTTTTTCTGATAAAAATTTTATTATTTATTGTTTTAATTTATTTATTCATTTATTATGCTATAAAAGGGCCAAATGAAATAATAAGGAGGGCTTGAATTAGAACGAAGCTCCGCGATTTACGACGAAAGTAGTAGGCTCGCCACGATACAATGGAATTCAATCTATCGAATCTTGGTTTGATCCGATACGATTGAGCTTAGTCCATCGTATCGTGGTTGGACACGATACGTTTGAGCTCAGTCTATCGCATCGTGATTAGATACGATACGATTGAACTCATTCCATCGTATCGTGGCTTGACACGATACGATCGATCCCAGTCCATCGTATCCTGGCTTGACACGATACGATGGAACTCAGTCCATCGTATCGTGTCAAACCACGATACGATGGAACAAGTTCCATCGTATCGTATCGAGCCTCAACACGATGGCTTCAGACGCATCATATCGTGGCGAGCTACGATACTACTCGACTAAGTCTATCGTGTTGTGGTTCGCCACGATACGATACAACACGACCTGCTCGATGCCATCCTTGAAAAAAAATAATACAAATTTGAGGAAATAATTGAAAAAATTACATAATATATTTTAAATAAAGGAAAGTTGAAGAAAATTTCAAAAAAATAGTTAAAACTTTCAGAAGTTTATTGAAAAGTAAAGAAAATAATTAAAAATTAGAGAAAATAAATTAAACAAGATAAAAATAATTTAAAATTGAAAAGAATAATTTTCAATTAAACAGAAATAATTAAAAACTTTTTGGAAAATACGAAAAACAACGAAAGTAATTGAAAATTAAAGAAAATAATATAAAAAATCATATAAATAATTGCAAATTGAATGAAATAATTGACATCTCAGATAAATAGCTTAAAATTTTTAAAATTATAAAACAAATGAAAAAAATTGAAAATTGATTTTAGAAAATAATTGAAAAATAATTTTACAATTTGAAACTTGAAGAAAATAATTGAAATATGATACAAACAATGATAAGTTATAAAAAATAAATGACATTTAAGTGAAATAATTGAAAAAATTACAGAGTTTCTTTGTAAATAAAAAAAAAAAAAAATTGAAATTTGAGAAAATTACATGAAAATCTTAGAAATCAATTAAAAAAATAAGAATAACTAAAAATTGGAGAAAAGAATTGACGAAAGCTAAAAATAAATCAAATTTACCATAATTAATAAAAAAAAATTGGGAAATTATGAAAGTAAATGAAAATAATTAGAAATTGAAGAAAATAATTGAAAATTAATGTTGGAAAAATACTTATAAATTGTAGAAAATAATAATCAAGGAAAATAATTGAAAAATGATAAAATTAATTCAAAAATGAAAAAAATTGAAATATGCTGAAAATAATTTAAGATTGAGAACAATAATTGAAATATATTGAAAATAAATTAAATAGGAAAGATAGAAAACAATAAATAAAATTTCAGATAAATAATTAAAATATTTAAAATTTTGCCAAAGGAATGAGAATAATTAAAAACCGAAGAAAATAATGTAAAATTACTGAATTTGTTTTTAAGCAAAATATTAAACGACAGAGAGAATATTTGCAAAATAAGAAAGAAAATGAAAATTGAATAAAATAATTGAAAATTGAGATATATATTTGAAACTTTAGCAAATTAATTCAGAAAGGCAAAAATGATTTCAAAAACTTTAAATTGAAAAAAATAATTAAAACATTAATAATTAAAAATTTAAGAAAATAATAAAAATTTTTGAAAATTTATTCGAACATAATAAAAATAATATAAAAAATTTTAAATTGAAGGAAGTAATTGAAATTTGAAAATATTGCAAATTTTGGAGATGAATTAAAAAATAATTAAAAATTGGAGAAAGGAGTTGAAAAATGGTAAAAATAATTGAAAATTGAAGAAAATAATTGAAAGATTGTTTTAAAAATTGAAAAGTGGACACAATAATTTAGATTTAACATAATAATTAAAAATTTAGAAAATTAATTAGAAAAATAATAAAAATAATTAAAAAGTGAAAAATTATTTGCAAGATGATTAAAGTAAATGAAAATTTAAACTATGGGTGAAAATAATGTTCATTTTATGAACATTTTGCTTGCATATAAGCAAAATTATTTGCTTCCTTATAGAGGAAGGAATGGATCAAAAAAATATTTAAAAAATAAAGAAAATGTAGATCAATCGATTTATTTTGAGACAAGGAATAATATTATTATTTTATTTATTAAATTGTATTTTTAGCTTGAAATTTTTTTTTTTTTTTTAAAAAACAATATTTTTTTATGAAAAATGGTGTTTAAATAAATTTGGTTAAGAATTTTCAAAAATCCCTGTGCTCAAAATTAGATATTTATGAGCTTACTTAGCCATCAAAATTTTATTAAAATCCGTTGAGGCGTTCTCGAGATATCTAAATGACAAAACAGTTACCACACACACACACACACACACACACACACACACACACACACACACACACACACACACACACACACACACACGCACATCTGGAATTTATTTAGAAACGTAAATTTAGGCTTCTCAGATGAAAATAAGTAGATTAAGACTATTTTTGAATAATCCAAAATCTTAACGATCATAATTGAACATTGAGAGAAATAATTGTAAAATTAAAAAATTATTTGAAAAATAATTATATTATTTAAAATTGGAGAATATAATTCCAAAATGATCAAAATAAACAAAAATCGAAAAAATGTAAAATTTGAGAGAATTAATTGAAAATTGAAACAAAATAATTGAAAAACAATCCAAAAAATAACAGAATTTTTTTGAAATAACATAAAACGATTGAAAATCGAATATCTTTTGTATAAGTGAAAAATTCAACTAACTTTAAAAATAAATAAATAATAATTTAATAAAAATTGAAGCGATGAAACAGATTTTTAAAAATTTTTAAATATTAAGAAAATGATTATAGAAAACGATGAAAATATTGAAACGGTTAATTAAATTTACATTAATAATTCGGTAATATTAAAGAAATTTATTGAAATTTAAAAAAAATAATTATAATTTAAGAAATATTTAGAAACGATGAAAGTAATTGAAAAAATTGATGAATATCAAATTTATGGAAAGTCAATTTCAAATTAAGAGAAAAAATTGAAAAACAATTAACATAATTAAAAATTAAGGAAACCGTTTGAAAAATGATCGAAACAGTTGAAAATTGCAGTTAATAATTGAAATTATAATTTTTAAATTATTTTAAATTTAGTTTGTTTGAATCGTGGATTAATTAAAATTTTAATTAATGCAAGTTCAAATTAATAAAAGTTTGGAAAAATTAATATTAATATAAATTTAAAATTTGACAAAATCGAATTATCGAATTATTTTTACTACTCTGAAAAATCTTGACTTTTTAATTTTCTGTTATTTTGGTTAAAATAACCGAAATTCGGATTAAAATTTACCAGTTGTTTTGACAAGTTATTCTGCTGAATTTTAGCATAATTTTCAGATAAATTAACGAAATATTTTCTAGTTATCTAATTTTGTTTTTCTAATTTATTGCCAATTTTTTTATTCTAATAAATTAAACTTGAATTTCTGGTAATTCCAGCCGAGAAAATATTTATTATTTAACTAAAGTATTAAAAGTATCAAACCAGAATTTAGTATTTTTTACCGAAATATTTTTTTCTCTGTTCCTAAAATAAACGGAGTTTATAATATTTTATAATAATGATACGAATAAATGAGAATGAGGTTTTTGAAAATTTATCTTAGATTGGCATAACTGAATATTATGTAAATTAGATAACAAAACGAAAATTGCAAGTTTTGATTATCTATATTTTTGGAAATTTAGGTACAATAGAAATTATATCGAATGAAATTTACCTCATTTTTAAACGATCCAAACATACCTAACTCAATCTTTTCGATTTGTTCTTGATTTACATATTCAACGTTATAAATTATATTTACTACTTCGTGATAATGATAATGAGCCAACGCATCCATAAATGGACCAAATATGCATTCGTGATTATCAGCCAAAAGGTCGTTGATTTTCATTTTAATTTCAGTATATTCATTCAGTTTTCCCGATTTTAACTAAAAAAAAAAAGTTTAATACTTACGTGAAATGAACCACATTCGTGAAAATATACAATTTTGTTTAAAATTTAGTACAGTAATTATTTCACTGTCTTTACATATAATTACGTACTTTTAAAACTCAGTTTAGCAAATTTTATTAAACATTTTATAAAGAATATATTACACATTCCATTATACTATTCTAAACTATATTATTTCATCATATCCATTATATCTACAGACATTATTTATTATCTCATTGTATTTTCCTCTTTTGTAAAAAAATCTTATCAGAGAATTTTTTCTCCTTTATATTTCCTTTTTTTCTCGTTTCGTTTTTTTTTCTTTTTCATAATGAACCAGTGGTGGAGCAACTGGTGTGAACTTCCTACCTATTTTCTATTTCTATACTTCAATAGAGAGTTTATGGTTCAGAGCCTTTACAAGGATTCAAAACTCAAAAAGGATAAAAGGATATCTAGAGTGGTATTCACAAGAAAAAGAGCAATTCTCCTTAAAGTGTAGCCATTTTTAAGCTGTGGATTAAAAAAAAAAATGTTCCAAAAAAGTTTCTTAATGTTTAAAAAATTTAATATCACAAAATAAAAATAACGTTTCGAAAATAAAACTCTTTATAAAAGGAAAATCCTGTATTTCTGTTTCAAAGGAGCTATTTTAATTCAAAAATAACAGTTTTATCAAACCTATACGAGAATTTCAAAAATCACTGAAATATTTTTCTTCGACTTCTGCAATACGAAAATTATTATACTTGAATTTTCTCAGCTTTAACGAAAAAAGAAAAATAAAAACAAAATATTCCCCTTTGTCTAAGAAAATACTGTTTCATTTTGAAATATTAGATTTTACAACTTTTTCATTTTTACATGATTTGAAATTCAATTAGTAAAAACTTTTTATATTAATACTTGAGGTAAAAAATTTGTTCTAAAATTTATAATTCGTATCTATAGAAAGTACAGAAGTTTTAAATTAATGAGATTCTCTGAATGGATATCAACTAAGTGAAGTAAAAATTCTACTGGGAAATTTTTATTTCAAAAAGCGTAGACTGTGTTTTTATTCATTAAATAAAATCCAGTTTTTGCAATATATCAGCAGCACCAACCAACTATCGTTTCGTCCGAAATTCGATGTAAGCCTGTAATTCGTGCCAGGAAAAAATCAAACTTTGGAGTTTGAAAAAAAAAATAAAAAAAGAAACTTTGACGTGTCCGCACTAGTCTTTATGACCTGAAAACGTCAGATGCACGCCTCTATCAAACACACGAAATCGATTTAAAGATTTGCAAAAAATTCCAATAACTTTATCCCATTTGAATGACGCTCTGCTTTTATTAGTTTTTAATTTTTTTTTATCATTTTCTCTGTTTTCTTGAATTCATTTCTTACAAAACCGGTTTCAATAAATTATGTTCTTTTTTTAAATATTAAATATTTGTAATGTGGCATATTTAATATTTAGTCAATATAGATTTTATTTATTTTAATAATAATAAAAATATGAAATACTTTTTTACAATCTCTCGAAAATATTTTTAATCGTTTATTATTTTATATAATTTTATTAATTTCATTTTATAGATATGGAAGAAGAAGAAAAGTAAGTAAGAAATACCAAAATTTCTGAACGTTTGATCTTTTATAGAGATTACAAAAAAGTTTTTGCATCGCATCGGTGGATATAAAATTCGAATTTCGTTTCCAATGACCTAGTTACTTGGAACTTGAACAATATATCGGATCCGTTCACTTTCTTGATATTAAAAATATAGTTGTTTGTGTATTTCAATTTTAACAAAACCTCAGACAAAATCTGACGATACTTGCAAAAACCCATCGAGAAGTAATCGTTAAAAAACCGGGTTAAAGAATCTTTTTCTTTAAAAAAGTGCTGAAAAAGTTGAAATAAGGTAAAATTTAAATTTAAAATTTTATTTTATTAGGTTTATGTAAAATAGAGTTAAGTTAAAATCAGGGCTTATAAAAATCATGATTTTTTTATATAAAAATAGTAAATAAAATTTTCAAATGTTTATTTTTTGAACTGAGAACATTTAATAAGAAATAATGAAGAATAACACATTTATATTAATCAAAATCAAGAAAAATTATGTCGAATGAATGAGAAAATTTCAAAAAAATATTCTCAAATTCATATGAACGGTAAACTAAGAAAATGAGGTAAGAAAAAGAACAAATAAATTATAAATGAAAAAGATAATAAAGCAGTGTATTAAAAAAATGAGAAAATTCTTTTAAATAAAAAAAGTCATGGATATTATTAAAGAAATAAAGAAAAATTGAAAAAAACACAAGAAACAGTCACATAAAAATATATAAGAAAGTAGAAACTTTTTTCAATATATAAAAAAAATAAAAAAAAAATTAAAAAATGTTAAAGAAATAAAGAAAAATTGAAAAAAAAACACAAAAAAGAAACAGTCACATAAAAATATATAAGAAAGTAGAAACTTTTATTTTTTCAAAATATTAAAAAAACGTTAAAATATATTACTAAAGACAAAACATTTTTAAAATTAGAAAAATTAGAGAACTATTTTACAAATTAAAAAAAAAAAACAAATAAAATTTTGGAAAATTTAAAAAAAAATTTAAAACGAAAAACATTCTATAAAATTGAAGAACGATGCTAAAATGAGAATATTTAGAAGGTACAAGATTAAATTTATATAACATAAAATAAGAGAATAAAAGTCTTTAAAAAAGTAGAAAATTGAGATAATTAAAAAATGTAGATAAAAGAATGGAATAAATGTTTTAAAAAAATCGTAATTACAAGGTAAAAATTAAACAATTTAAAAGAAGGAAAAATGTTTCTAAGAAATAGAAAAATTATGACAAAAATTAGAGAATTAATTAAAATGCAAGAAAGGACTAAAACAATTGTGAAACAACAAGAAAATTAATTAAATAGGAAGAAAATGGAGAAATATTTTTTTTTTATCTAAAAAACTGTAAAAAATGTAAAAAGTACAAAAAATAAAAAATTTGGTAAGAATCTACTAAAAAATTAGAATTAAGAAAAAGAAAAAAATTGTATACTTAAAGACAAATGAAAATTCCACATAAGAAATTTAAAAATTCTTCATAAATAAAAAAGTTAGGAAAATTAAACCAAAAATACTTATAAAATTTTTTAAAAATAAGAAGTTGTAAGAAAGGGATTAAACATTTTTGAAAAAGTGAAATCTCTTAGGAATATTGTATGAATTAGGAAAATAATTATTTTATTTAATTATTATGCATTAATTAATATGCATGTAAATTTGAATATATTAGAATATGTGTTAATTGACGTATGAAATTTATTTAAATTATAATGACTTAAGGCTGTTCAACCCATTAACATAACCTCAAACTAGAAAATGGTTTTTCACATGAAAAAAAACATTATCAAAACTGATTTCTCCCAATTTTGAAAGTCTCAGTTGTGCATTTTTCAAAAAAAGTTAGGTTAAGACAAAATTGATTATCAAATAATAATTATTTGATATTTTGTGTTTTTTTTTCAAAGTTAGTGAACTATTGTAATTTTTATCCAATTTTGAAAAATAATAGGTTATTTTAATTCTTAAAACAATCTCTACAAGTTTGCTCTTTGAATTTTGTTAAAATATGTTTTGTTTACAAAATATAAAATAGAAAATTTTTATTTGTATAATAATTTTTTCACAATATATTATTTACAAAATTCAACGAACAGATTTATAGAAAAAGTTTCAAAAATCAAAATGAGCTACTTTTTGTCGAAATTGACTGAAAATTGCAATTTTTTACAAACTTTACAGAAAAAACACAAAATGATAAATAATTATTATTTGATAACAAATTTTGTCTGAGCCTAATTATATTTCGTCTTCTCGTCCGAATAGGTCAAATGTGTAGTAACGTTAGTTGCCCGGTCCATTCCACAGATTTTTATATTTTCGCGGTTTTTTGCTTGGCATAGGTGGCGCGCTAACTCCAAGCTGTTCACTTCCCGTTTCCTGGTTCCTCATTACGTTTTTCTGTGCAGTCCACGCAACATTGTGAATTAGTGAATATCTTTATTATTTTGTTAAAATCAAATAAAAAATGAGTTTATCGGATGAAAGTAGTCCGTGCAAAGTAAATAGTGACCAAAAACAAAATCGAAAAGTGAAAATGTGTAGTTATTAAATGATAAAAGCAAAGTAAAAAGAAATTTTTAGACATGGCGTTTATTTGATACAAATTCGTTTGTCAAATATTAGGGTAGAAAAAACAGTGGAAAGAATGAAAATCGTTAATCATTCCTCAAAATTGAATATATGGATTTCTGATAGAGACAACGGTGAACTAGCTCTTTGAGGTTAAAGTCACGTTGTAGTCAGAATTTGTCAAATTCAAAACGCTCAAAACATTCGAATAGCAGAGAAGGCAACCACTTTGAAAATCACACGACTCAAAGAGAGAGAAATACTTTGTGTTGAAGGAAGTGCATTCTGACAAAGAGGGCGTTGAGTGTCTTCCAAGAGAAGCGCCGGGCTCTGGTCAGGTCTCTACGAGCGGTGAAATAATTAAAATATTAAAAGTTACAATTAATTCTTACCTTAATAGGAGAAACCCCTGCCAAAAGACAAACGAGTAGGACCTCCTTTATGTGAAGCATAATAATAGTAAATAATTAAAAATAAACATAAGGTAAATATTAAATGGATTAAAAATAAAATGGATGGAAATTTATTCGGTAAAGATTTTCCGAAAATGATGGAATTCTAGTTGACTAAAAAAAGCAACCGTTTTCAATACTGGCTATTTAACCGAAAAATAAGTTCCCTTTGAGTTAAATGCGTTATAAAAGGTAAACCGACAAAGAGGACACAGATAAGTACCAACTGCCTTATCAAAAATACAATTATATTCAACTTTCAGTTTGAATGTAGGTAATGGTCGTTTAAAAGAAAAATTATTATAAAAAATTAAAAACTACCGTCATCTTAAAATGGCAAGGATATAAATTCCCTTTTATTAAAGAGGTCGAACAAGTAAACCCACATAATTTGTGAACATTTTTAATTGAAAAGTTCAAGAATGATTATAAAGCTGAAAAGTGTTTTTTCTTACCCTGCAAAAAAGCCAATTTTGTCAACTTCAGAACAATAACAATAATTGAGAACAGATATAATATTAGGAATTTATAATTTAATATAAAACTGAATATTAAATAAAATACTAGACCAAACAATGACGAAATTAAAAAATAAATAATAATAATAAAATAAATAGTAATAGATAATTAAGATAAAATACAAACAACAATACATAAATAAAAATTAATAAAAATAAACACATTCATTGCCTTTACAAACAAAAAAAAAAAAAGTTTAATTTTTGATTATTGTTTTATTGCCTTCATAAATTTATAAGATTCTCATTTTCTTACTCGGTAAGATAAAATTTTATAAAATTCGTTACGCATCACTGTCTTCATAATTATAAAGTTGACAGAACAATGATTCAGGAAAAGTTATTTATTCATGTCGGATTTTCTTAAATAGTAACTTTAAAAATTAGTGTGTTATGAGTTAAAAGAAATAGAAAGTTGTATAACACCGTGAATTTTGCTTGAAGTGCCTAATAGTATCATCAAAAGATTTAAATTTTTCGGATATAATTTCAATTCAGATGAGAAAAAAAAAATAATAATAAAAAGAAAACCAAAACAAAAATTAACGGATTCAATGACAAATAGTATGTAAAGAAAAAATTGACAGAAATTGCGAAACGTTTTGTTTTGTCAATTTTAATTTGTCCTAAAACAGAATGGAGTGTTATATGTATATAAAAATAATAGATAGAAATAAAAATTGTAGTCTTGTTAATGGTAGTTTTTACACATGTATGATGTCATTATCAGAATTATGGAGAAAATAAATTTTGCAAATTAAAAAAGTATAAAACTAAAGGAATAATTGTTGGAAATAATTGCACATTTAACAACTGGATTAAAAATCTAAAAAATAATTAAATGTGAAAAAAATAATACAAAAAAGGCGATAATTTTTTAATATTAAAGAAATCAATTGAAAATTGAAAAGCGGAATTTAAATTTGAAAAAATAACTGAGAATTGAAGAGAATGATTCTAGAATTAAATAATTAAATTGAAAATTTAAAATAATTTTTATGAGTGAAAAAATAATTTTAAAAATCCGAGATATTGAGGAATTAATTGAAAATGGATAAAAATAATTGAAAAATAAAGAACATATTTGAAAATTGAAGAAAATAGTTAAAAATTGAAGAAATAAAATGGAGATCAAAGAACTAAATGGAAATTTAAAGAATTTAATTGTTAATTAAAAGAAAAATTATTACAATTCGACGAAAATTATGAAATATATTGTTAAAAATAATTAACAATTGTAAAAATAAACTCGAAAAATGGTGGGAATAATCGGTATTCAAACAAAAAAAATTTTAGTTTATTGAATAATCATAATATTGAAAAAGAATAATAAATTGTCAATTGAAAACTGATGAAAATTACAGAAAAAATTGTAGAAAATAAATGAAAATTGAAGAATTGTATTGAAATTTCAAGAAATTAATTGATAATTAAGAAAATTCGAGAAAGATGAAATATTGATTAATATAATTGAAAAAATCCGAGAATTATTGAATATTGAGGAATTTATTGAAAAATAAAGAAAATATTTGAAAAAATAAATGAAAATTAAAGAAATCTATTGGGAATTGAAGAATTGTATTGGAATTTCAAGAAAATAATTGATAATTGAGAAAAAGCGAGAATTATTGAATATTGAAAAAAATAATTGCAAAAATCTGAGAATTACTAAATATTGAGGAATTAATTGAAAATTGATAAAAATAATTGAAAAATAAAGAAAATATTTGAGAATTGAATAAAATAATTAAAAATTGAAAAATTAATTGCAAATTAAAGAATTAAATGGAAATTTCAAGAATTTATTACAATATGATGAAAATAATGAACAATTACAAAAAATTATTAAAAATTGTAAAAAAAAAACTAGAAAAATGGTAAGAATAATCGGTATTCGAACAAAAAATTTTTTAATTTAGTAAATAATTATAAAATTGATGAAGAATAATAAATTGTTAATTGAAAACTGATGAAAATTATGGAATAAATTGTAGACAATAGATTAAAATTGAACAACAGAACAAAATAATAAAAAAATTTTAATTATAAAACTATAAATTATAAATAATTGTAAAATTTTACGAGAATAATTGTACATTATGAAAAAAATTGTTTGTTGGAAAATTTAGACAAAACTATAGATTTATTTATTAATGAAATTAAACTTATTTAAACTTATATTTACAAGATTTAAATTTTAATTAATTTAAATGCATTTTTTAAAAAGTATCTGATTTAAAACAAAAAAATATCCAAGTGCCAAACTTCAAGTGTGGACAGAATGAAAGAATGAATGAATCTTGCGGATTATTATTATAGATTGAATTTTGTATTTTATTTCTGAATTTTTAAACTGATTTCTAAATCAGTATTAAGTCTAAATTTATTTTTAATTTTAAATATTATAAAAAATATAGTTGAATACTATACCTTCGATTTTCTCCGAACAGCTGCTTCTCAAATAAAATTTTACATCCGCTATATTGTAAATGTAAGTAGAAAAAAATTATTACAAAAATAACAATTTTATAATAAAAATATAGAATAATAAATATAATAAAAATCAAGTATAAGAATTAAATTAAAATAATAAATGATAAAATATTACAATTCCAAGTAAAAATAACGAATAATAAAATTTCAAATAGAAAAATTTTCAAAAATATATCAATATTCTGAAATAAGACAACGAAAGAGATCAAGAGGAAATAAATACTAAAACTAATTACATCTTTTAATAAAAATTTGTTTTATTTAGTAATAAATATGAACATAAAGTTTTGTTTTTCACTTGATAAAAAAGAGGATTATGACAAGATTGGAAAAAAATGAGAGTAGGCAGATGATCGTCGACGGCGCTTTATTTAATTAACGATTTTCTTTTCTTGTCCAAATGCTGTGAGTATTTCCATTGCATTGGTCGTACATGACTAGAGAGACGTAAGAAATAAACTCTGTTCGCAGATTTTCTTCATTTTGGGTTTTAATTACGAAAGCCCACTCGGCTACAATTACTATTTTTATTATTATGTAATAATTACTTCGTACGTGCGTATATAATAATCGCGAATTCATGGGGTTCTTATGTACAAACTGTTATTTTCGTCTTACAAATATTCTTTTAAGAAGAATCTCTAAAAATTTGTTTATTCTCCCAGGCAATATTTCAGGTATTCACAATTCACAGAATTAATTTTTTGTTTCATTTTTCAGAATTTCCATGTATCTTTTCTTAATTTTAACGAATAAAAAATTCAATAAAGGTTGCTATTTTTATTTTGAAACCATTTTTAATCATTTTTATCTATCTGAAAAAAATTTAGCATTATTTCTAACGCGCTACGAAGGGAAGAAAAAATGTTAGGTTATGTTCAAAGATAGTTTTAATTATGTTTATTTTTTTGTCGTCAAGTATAAATTTCTTATTGAAAATTTATTTTAACTTCCAAAAGCAGTCGATAAACAAAATATAAAACAACACTTAAAAATCATACACAAATTTTAAGTGGATTGTTTGGAAATTGTGATTTATATTAAATTTAAAACAAAATTTTCAACTTTGCAGAAATTACGTTCTTTTAAACGTTAAGAACTTCAACTATATATATTCAAAAGTTACAAACATAACCTAACATTTTTTGCTTTCACATTTTCATTTGAAATAAATACGTGAAATTTACGCTAACTGGAAAAACTAAAAAATTAAATTAATGTCTTAATTAACGGAATTGATAATTTTTGAATAAAGAAGCACTTTATTAAAAATGTAAACAGATCCTTTCTGGGTGTTTCTTTGATAAATAAATTTCTTTAGAAATATCCGACGAGAGTTTGATACAGTTTATATACGAAAGTTTGTGAAAAATTTTGCTAATTCAGACGGCGATATTATCGTCGCTCAGCTGTCGGACGTAAGTTTCGTCCGGGAGATGAAATTTTAAACGAGATACTCAAGCAGCTGGGTCTTTAAGAGAGCGTGAAAAATTCACGAGTGACTCTTGGAGTAAAAAGAGATACACCGCCATATTGCCTGGAAATCCAAGATATCGCAATTTTGATAGTCTAAAATATGTATTCATTCATATCCGATAAAATCGCATTTGATTGTTGAGACGCAGGGGCTAATTATTAGAAGCTATAACGCGATGCTTATATTTTTCAATTTAAATTCCTACTCTTTCAGATCGGGTCGACATTTTATTTACAATCTATTTACAAATTTTTTAAACCACGACGGATCTCTTCTCGAAAAAAAAAATACCTAAAAATTCTTGTACAAAATTACAAATCGAATAACTCGCTCAAATTCGATATAACAATATATTTAGCAATAATTGTAAAATTATTGCACTCATGTGCTCTATGTACAAAAGAAATACGTAAAAATATATTATCGATATATTTTTCATTTATTTATATTTATATATTTACAAACAGGCACCCCGCTCGCTATTCCTAGTCGATTTTCTAATTCATATACGTTATGTATTCACAAATCAAATGAATAGAACGTAATCCACGAAACAAAGAAAAATTAACAAAGTAAAAGTAAATTAATGTGGAAAGACCGAGGGAGCTTTTTTTTTTATTTCTGTTTATTTTATTCCATTTCTCTTTGCCCTCTTTTCGCTTTTTTTTTGTGTGTGTGGCTTTTTTTCTTCTTTCTATAATCGCCTCGAATCCAATCAACGACGGAATTGGAATTAACTCCCTCAGTCCATGTCGTGGGAAGAGATCCGGCGTTCACTTAATAAATGTCCATTAACAAATAGAAATTCTTGCACCCTTTTTCAGCACCATTCGCAAAATAAGATTCGCTAACTTCATACCAAAAGCCAATCGTCTGGATAAAGAAACAATGAGCAAGGTACAATTTCGATTAGATTTTGGAAAACATCTGTACTGAGAATTCATTTTAATGTAATCACTTTTTGTCGAATTATTCGATTTATTGTAAAAAGAATTTTTATTTATGCAATATATGCAGAGTGTCTACCGAAACAGGATTTTCAAATTCCCGGATCTAAAATCACATTTTTCCCGGATTTCTTTTATGTATGATTAATAGCTATAATATTAAAATAGTGAAAAAAGTTAGTGCATAAGGACATAAGTTTTTAAGGTAAAATTAATATTTGAAGAAAATAATTCCAAAATGGCAAAAATAATAGAAATTTTAAGAAAATAATTGGAAAATGACAAAAATAATTGAAATTTGAAGAAACAAAATGAAAGATAACAAAACTAATTGAAAATTAATTAATTCAAAATTAAAATTTTGAAGAAAAGACTTGGAAAATGATAAAAATAATTGAAAAATGGAAAAACAAAATAAAAATTTGATGTCAATACATAATTAAAAAATTGAAGAAAAAAATTTACCATTAAAGTAAATAATTAAATAATTGAAAAATCAGAAAATTGATAGAAATTTGAAAAAAATACTTGAAAAATGATAAAAAAAATTAAAATTAAAAAAACCAATTGAGAAATAACAAAAATAATTGAAAATTACAAAAATAATCAAAAAATGGAACAAATAGTCGAGAAATGACAAAAATAATTGAACCTTGAAAAAAAAAAATGAAAGATGATAAAACTAATTTAAAATTATGTAAAAAATTTATGATTTGAAAAAAAGACGTAAAAACCGACATAAATAATTGAAAAATGGAGAAACAAAATAAAAATTAGAAATCAGTAATTGAAAAATTGGAGATAAAAATTGACGCTTAAAGAAAATAATTAAATAATGACAAAATAATTGCAAAATCCCAAAAAATTTGAAATTTGAAGAAAATACTTGAAAAATAATCAAAATAATTGAAAAATGAAAAAATTAAATGTAAATTGAAGTAAGAAATTAAAGAATCTATGACAATAATTTAAAGATATAAAAAAATAAGTAAAATTTGGAGAAAGTAATAAAAAAAAATGTCGAAAATATTGATAATACTTGAGAAATGACAAAATTAATTGAAAATTTTAAAAGCAATTAAAAAATGAGAAAAATAATTATAATAGGAAAAAATAATCGAGAAATAACAAAAATAACAGAAATTTGAAGAAAATAATTGAGAAAACACAAAAAATTTAAATTTGAAGGTAATATGTGAAAAATAACAAAAATGATAAAAATTTGAGACAAATAATTGAAAGATGACAAAATTAATTAAAAATAAAGTAAAAAATAAAAAATTTGAAGAAAAGACTTGAAAAATGATAAAAATAATTAAAATTTAAAAAGAAATTGAGAAATGACAAAAATAAATGAAAATTAAAGTAAGAAATTAAAAAATTCATGACAATAATTTAAAGATATAAGAAAATAAGTATAAAATTTGGAGAAAGTAATAAAATAACGTCGAAAATATTGACAATAATTGAAAAATTACTAAATTAATTGAAATTTTTAAAAAATGACAAAAATAATTAAAAATAGGAAAACATAGTCGAGAAATGACAAAAATAATTGAAATTTGAAGAAAATAAATTGTGAAATTACAAAAAATTTAAATTTGAAGGTAATACATGAAAAATAATTAAAATTTAAAATAAATAATTGTATAATGACATGAATAATTGATAACTGGTGTAAATAATTAAAAAAATGTAGATATTGAAAAAAAAAATAATTGAAATTTGAAAAAAAAAATGAAACTTGTAAAAACTAATTGGCTATTGGTGTAAAGTATTTAAAAATTATTGATACATAATAATAAAATAATTGAACAAAATAATTGCTGAAATTTAAAGAAAAAAATTGAAAACTGAGTAATAAATTGGAAAATTGATGACGATAAAAAAAAAGATTAAAAAAAAATTATTGAAATTTGATGAAAATAATTTTTAAATGTTAAAACTAATAGAAACATGCAGGAAATAATTGAAATTTGATGGAAAAATTGAAAAACGACGAAGGTAATTGACAATACTGGTTTAAAAATTAAAAATTTGTAGACATTAATTAAAAAATTGAAAAAGTAATTAAAATTAGAGAAAACTAATCAAACCATGTCAAAATTTATTGAAATTTGAAGTACATAATCGAAACGCGTAAAAAAAAGCCATAAGGCCAAAAAAATGAAAATATATGTGTATTTTCTATAAAATAATATCACTGGCTTTAAACAGAAGATATTTTCTTTAATTATTAATAATAATTATTATTATTATTTTACTAAGAAAGTGAGTAAAGTGATTTTTTTTTGAAGTGAGTAATAGTGAGTGATTTAAAAAAAAATGAATAAAAATGAGAAAAGTAAGTCACTGGCAGCCCTGAAAATGCTCAAATTCGCTTGAAACTTGTTACACTTTTACTATTTTGAAAATCTAATTTCAGATTAGTAACCAGGAACATGGATTTCCACCGAGTAACAAGTTTCAAGTGAATTTGAGCAATTTGCAAAATGTGTCTGCCATATTGGATTCGCCATTTTGAATTTTGAAAAATTGGTAAATCTGACATCATTTTCACGATCAGAGACTTCGAAAACGAGTAATAAGTTTCAAGCGAATTTGAAGAATCATGAAAACGAATTAGCTGAAATTTTTAGAAATTCCCAAATATAATTTTTTTTTTCGGCAATTTCCCGGTCGAACTAAAATCCCGGAAAATTCCCGGTTTTCCCGGAATTCCCGGTGAGTAGACACCCTGTATATGTAATAATTTATTTATTTATGTAAAAAAAGAAAATTATAAAAAAAAGGGAAATAAAATGGAAAAAGAGGTTATTAAAAGCGATTAATCATAAATCATCGGATTATCTCTATACCAAAAATAGTAATGTAAAAATTTTAAAAATAAGGAAATATTATGAAATCATGAAAATTTAGTATTCCCTGCAGAATTATTAATTTGAAATAATTACAGTACCATTACTGTATCATTTTTGTAACATTACTGTATTATTGCTGCAACATTGCTTAAGAACTAATAAAAAAATCTTATACGTAAATTTTGTTTCAATTTTTCATACTTTCTTTTATTATTTTAAGAAAATATTAAAAATGTAATTATTTTCTAGATTAATTTTTTTATATTAATAATTTTAATTTATTAATTTATTAATTCTTTTTTATCATATCCTGGTAATAATACGTTTGTTATTATTTTCTAATTTAGCAATACTTTACTTTTTTATTTTTCATATTAATATCTCGATTTAATGTCAATTATTAATATAATCAATTTAAACGTTGCAGAAAACCGATTTGAATTAAAAATGAAAGAAAACATTTATATTTGAAATTGTAAATTGCACATTATTTCTTCATAGGTAATGGGTACAGATTTATTTGTTAATCACAAAAAGTTTAACGAATTAATAAAAAAATGGCCTTTCTCAAAAATCGGTTAAATTTTTTGTGAATCCGCAAATTACGTTTATGAACACACTTTTTCTATTTTATAATAGCAGTTTTTAACAAAACAATCTCTCTTTATTTTTCACATTCACTCGCCTAATTTGTTTACCCGGAAAAAAATGTTTCTTGAATTGCAAAATCAGTTTTCGTGCTTTTAGGTTACACAAATTTCTTTAATCGAAGAAATTTTTTCAAATTATAGGCACAAATCTGATTTTTTAAATAATACAAATTTATAACTTTTTAAAAAGAAAATTGTACACATTTTTCTAGATCAAATTCTTGTTAACTTTGAACAAGTAATTCTCCTTTTTTTAAAATATAATTCGTCTTGTTCTTTATATTACAAATAATCGGATTTTTAAAAATAGAATTTTACTTAAAACATGTATTTTAAAATTATTCCTGGGCCTAATTGAGAATAAAATATTCTTTTATTAAGGTATAATCTTCTTAAAATAAGAAATATATTTTTAAGCCATAAGAAAATGTCCCTAATTTAAGAATCTGCTTCTTATTTTAAGAATGTTCTTCTTATTCTAAGAATATTATATCTTTAGTAAAAGAATATTTTATTCTTGAATGACGAATACCGTTTTCTCAGTGAATTCTTCGAAAAGAATATTATAAAAAATCTTCTGAGTTTTGTTAATAATATTCCTGTCAAAACATTCAAAGAAAAATGTTTGATTGAAATAAAATTTTATTCATTGAATAAAAGTTGCTCCGATTTAAATACCATTTCTTTTATGAAAAGATACATAAAAATAAAAAATATCTTTATTCTAAAAAAGCACCTTAAGTTCAACAAACATTTTTTTCCAAGCATATTAATTTAAATCCTAAAATTCAAAAAAGCCTAAAATTGAAAAACACGATAAATTTTTAATCCCAATGAACAATATTAAAGTCTTTGCATAACTCTCAACGAAATATAATTTTCTTTTTAACAGCAAATCTCCCAATATAACATGAAAAATCAATGGTAATTTATAATAATAATTTACACATATCAGATTGCAAGAATAATAAATCAGCCAATTAATAATCACGATTACGGGCATTCTGATAAGGGAAGTAATAAATGTCGGTCAATTTTATTTCGTTTTCTCTTTCCCGGTTTATAGGCATGCTATACAAAATTCACAGATCCTATAAAACTTGCGCTCTTCTTTTTTTCGCGTTTAAAATTCTGGTGTGAAATTACATTGTTTTTTCACAACTATTCTCACACCTCGAGTATTTTCCTTTCACAGCACCAAGAAAAAAGTTTTATGGGAAAATACCTACTTCGTGGATCTGCCATTGGATTGACTAAAATTATAATACATTTATATAACTACAACAGACGTGATAGAATTTGATTCTGATATCGTTTTTGTCGCTTTTGATTTTTGTTATTTTTTTCTCTCTCTCTCTCTCTCTCTCTCTCTCTCTCTCTCTCTCTCAACCTCTATTAATATCACTGTTGAGCATTTCATCACACGTGCGACAAATTACGCGATTATTATTGTATTTTAGTTCGCACCTCGAATTGAAAAAATAATTTAACGTTAATCATTTTGGTTTCAACGATATATAAAAAATGCTTCGATATATTTTTTTTCATGTTTTCTTTTTTTTTGTTTTTTGGTTTGTTTTGAAAGCAGTGCAAAATAAAGCATTTCCGATGGTGCTTTCACGAAAAACGTATGTAGTCTTAGGCCATCGATCTCAATCGATGTCAATCGCAATTAGACGCTTGACGTATCATCGATCATTCGACAAAATTTTCAGGAATCTTAAAACACCTTCTATCAAAATCTACTCGATAAGAAACAGGAAAATAAAAAAATATACATATATAGAAATCCACGCAATGAAAATATTATTATTATGCTCTATCGAGAAATAATAATCGGATTCTTTTTTTTTTCAACACCGGGTAAATTACAAATAACTGGAAAAAAATTGTTTACGAGATTTTTTCGTTTTCACTATACTTTGATAATATATAACCAATTTTTAAAGCTGAAAAATTTATTTAAAAAAAACTTGGTTATTTTTGTTTAAAAAATAATTTTTTACAACTCAAATGTGTAAAATAATTAATAATAATTACATTTAATTCAAAAATTTAGTTCGTTCATTTGTTTTTTCAACAAAGACTAAAATGACGTTTTATCGAATGAAGAATGAGAGTTTAAAAAAAAAAAAAAAATAAATTGAGCATTACGCGTAATTTTGCGCCGTTGCAGGATGTTGAAAAAAGGGCCCTTTATGGAGAAAATTCGCTTTTAAATCGAGCCCATTATCCTGTTTCGAACAACAATTATTATTATTATTATTATTATTTTCTCGTGAAATGTCATTGGCTATAAAGCTCACTTAACTTTGGCAATATACGATTATAAACTAATGCGCAAACATCGCGAATATTTATTTTGGCAATACGAGTGTATCGGGAGTTTTCGCTTCTCGATGTGATCAGAGGGTGGATTTTGATTGGATCGTGATGACGAGGGGAATTGAGATTACTTAAAATCTAAATTTGGTTTCGTCTCAGAGACTGCTCCCAAACTCACTCGATCTTCGACGGTCGATGTGTTTAATGTAGGTCTCAGAGTATATGCTCTTGGTTCGGTCGTCGTACCTGAAATCAAATAAAATTTAGTTTTTATTTTGAAAAATGGGTTTTTGTGAAAAATTAATACATATGGTTCTTGTGAGTTGTTAATAAACTTAAAAATCCTACTGACAATTAAAAAATAAATCGAAAAGGGTTCCGCGGCCAACAGACAAAAGTAACGAGACTTTGGTGTCCATCCGTCTGTTTGTCCGTCCGTCTGAATCTCCGTCCCACTGAATGTCCGTCCGCCTGTATGACCGCCTGTCTGTTTGTTCCTCTGTGTTGCGTCCATCCGTCCGTCGGTATGTCCGTCTGTATAACTGTCCGTCTGTATGTCCACCTGTTTGTCTGTGTGTTCATTCGTACGTCTATCTATCCGTCTGATCAGTTGTCTGTCTGTTCGGTTGTCTGTCTGTTTGGTTGTCTGCCTGTTTCTCCGTTTGAATGTCCGTCTGTATGACCGCCTGTCTGTCTGTCCCTCTGCCTGTCTGTCCCTCTGCCTGTCTGTCCCTCTGTCTGTCTGTATTCCGTTCGTCTGTCTGTCAGTCAGTCTGTATGACTGTCCATCTGTATGTCCGCCCGTCTGTCTGTGCCTTCATCCGCCTGTCTGCCTGTCTGTATGTCCACCTGTTTGTCTGTGCGTTCATCCGTCCGTCTGTCCGTCCGTCCGTCCGTCCGTCTGTCCGTCCGTCTGTCCGTCCGTCTGTCTGTCCGTCTGTGTGCCTGCCTGCCTGACTGTCCGTCTGTCAGTTTCCCTATCTTTCACCATGTCTGTCCGTCGGTCCATAGCTAACGGCTGTTAATTTTTAGTTTAAAACAAGTTTTAACCGGTTATAAATAATTTTAAGTTTATTTAAATAGTTTTAAACCAATTCTAAAAATGTTTTAAAAATAGTTTTAAAAGGTTTTTAACAAGCTATAGACAGTTTAAAGTAGTTACATATAATTTAAAATTACTTTTGAACAGTTTCAAACCAGTTTAAAACTAGAAAATAGTTTAAAATAGTTTGAAACAGTTCTAAACACTCTAAAATAGTTTTTAATAGTTCTAACAAGTTTTAAACTGGTTATAAAGAGTTTTAAATTAAAATAATTTTAAATAACCAGTTTTAAATAGTTTTAAATAGCTCTAAACAGTTTTGATTTATTTCTAAAAGATTTATGCAAATTATAAAACTTTTTCAGTAATAGTTTTGAACTGGTACTAAACAGTTTTAAATAAGTCCTTAAAGGTTCGAAATAGTTCTAAATAGTTTTAAACAGTTTTTAACCTTTTTAAAAAGTTTCAAATACGGTTTTAAAAGATTTAAAGAAGTTTTAAAACAGTTTAAATTCGTTCTAAATATTTGAAAACTAGTTTTAAACAGGTTTAAATTAGTTCCAAAAAGTTATAAATAGACTTATATAGTTTTAAAAAGTTTTTAATAATAATAACGAGTTTTGAATCGATCCTAAGGAGTTCTCATTTAAAAAGATTTTAAAGAATCAATTTTAAATATTTCTAAATAGTTTTAAACAGTTTGAAACCAGTTTTAGGGAGTTTTAATTTTTAAACAATCTCTAAATAGTTTGTGAAGTAATTTTAAATAATTTTGAACGAGTGCAAATTTCAAATACTTTATAATAACTAGTTTTAAACGGTTCTAAATAATTCTAATCGATTTGGAATAAGTTCTAAACAGGTTTAAACTAGTTTTGAACGACTTCTAAAAACTTATAATTTAAAATAGTTTTGAACAGCCAGATTAATTTGTTTCAAACAGTTTTAAAAAATCTTAAATAGTTTGAAACAGTTTGGAAACTGTTCCAGAGTGTTTTAAACAAGTTATAAATCGTTTTAAATAGATTTAAACAGTTTAAACAGTTTTAAACAGTTCAAAAAGTTTTGAACAAGTTCTATGTAGTTTTAAATAGATTAATACAGTTCTAAACAATTTAAAATTGTTTTCATAGCTCTTAATAGTTTAAAATTTGTTGAAACCGGTTTAAGATAGTTTGAAACAAGTTCTTAACATTTTTAAGTGGTTCTAAATAATTTTGAACGTGATTAAAAAAATATCCTTTAACAAACTTTTAAATAACCAAATTTAAGTTGTTTTTAATGGTTCTAATTGGTTTTGAACCAGTTCTATAAACATCTTGAAACTAGTTATGAAAGTGTTCTAAAATGTTGTATTATAAAATAGTTTTAACAAACTAGTTTAATTTGTTCTAAATAGTTTTAAATTGATTTCTTTATTAAAATATAAGCGAGCCTAATACAAATTAAAAAAAGACCCTTTAATACTTTAATTAATTTTAAACAGTTTTAAACCTATTTTAAAATGTTTAAAATAAGTTATAAGTAGTTTTAAAAAGTTCTAAACAATTCTAAACAGTTTTAAACAAGTTCTGTACTAAACAAAAATTCTTAACAATTTAAATATTTTTCTCTGTAGTTTTAAATATTTTTCAACTTGTCTAAATCAGTTTTAAATAGTTTCAAACAAGTTCTTTTTAGTTTTTTAAGTAGTTCTAAGTAGTTTTCAACGAGTTCTTAAGAGTTCTAGTTTTAAAATAATTTTAAACAACCAGTCCTCAGGTTTTCTAAATGGTTCTGATTGGTTTAAATCAGTTTAGATTCAATTCTAAACAACTTAAAAGTAGTTTTAAATAGTTTTATATTACTCCTAATCAGTTTTAAACAAATTCTAATTAGTTTTTTATTATTTGAAAGTTTTAAATAGTTTTGAAAAAGTTCTAAATAATTTAAAATTGTTTTTCATAGTTATAGATTGTTTAAAATACGTTGAAACCAGTTTTAGTTAATTTCTAACAAGTTCTTAATAGTTGTAAGTAGTTTTGAATACTGTTAAACGAATTCTTAACAGTTTTAATTTAAAATAATTTTATTCAACCTGTTTTAAGTTGTTCTAAATGGTTTAAATTGGTTCTAATCGGTTTGAAACCAGTTTTAAACAGCCGAGAACTTGTTCTAAATTAATTCTAAATAGTTTTAACGTGTTTTAAATAGTTTTATGTAACTTGAAAAAATTCGAATTAGTTTTAATCTAATTATAAGCAATTTGAAACCGGTTCTAAACAGTTTTAAATAAATTATAAAAAATTTTAAACTAATCGAGGATAACTGAAACAAGATAAATAGTTAAAATGGGGAAAAATGTTAAAAACTTAAAATGAGAAGGAGGTAGGAAATAAAATTTTTTTCTCCCTTTCAAGCGTTATCATTGAATTTTGGTCTTCAATAATTCAAAAAACCAGATTTTAATTAAAAAATGGTAAAAAGCTTCACGATTTGTTTTTTTATTGTCTTTATGATTCTGTAATATGTACGCGACTCGCAATTTAATACCCTGTATGATTTTATACTATGTAATTTCGTTGTGCATAATAATGCAAAAAAATTTCTCTCCCAGAGTGATTCATAATATTTCATTCGTAACGTTTGTTTGACACTTTTTGAATTTTAACTATTTGTCGAAATTAATTGGTAACTGACTTCTTTTTAGGTAAAAGTTTAAATGTCCAATTTAATCTGACATTAATAAAATTTTAATTAATGAAAGTTTTAACTATTTAATATTACATCCACTACATCACACATTAAATCTAATATTAAAATATATAAAAAGTAGAATTTTGTAATTTAGATTAACTAAAGCAGAATTCAATTAAAATTATATAATCAATTAATTTATTTTATTAATTGAAATCTATTGAAAAAAAACATAATCATAATTAAAACAGATTGAAATTTAAATTCCTGAAATTGATGTATTATTAGACATTAATTGTATATTTCAATAAAAATAAGTTTATTTTTATGTATTATAGATAATGTTTGTAGATAAAATAATTCATGTAAATTATATATTAATAACTTTTAAATAACTGTGGAAGAATTGACATTTTTAAACTAAGTGGCTTAAAGTAAATGCAAATCTATTTTAAGTTCTATTAAATATTAGATGTGTGTGTCGCAAGAAAAGTTCAAGGTTATCTAGGTATGTGAACGTGAGTGCCAGTTAAACGATTTCTTTTTTTGTATAGGGACAGTGAACTTTAACTTGTAGAAATCTATACTTAAGGATATCTGAATTAAACTTGCATTATGAATGACAAAAATATAAATATTATATTATTAAAATTTCCAATATAATAATACAAATTTAATATTTTCCAATAGTCGTTTCGTTATCTTTAAATATTTTCTTTTTTCTGAAGTTGTAAAGGAATTTTTAAATTTTTTACAAAATATAGCAAATTTTAAATCTAAATCTATATAAGAAAACATATCTTTTTAAAAAAATAATTAAATCTTACTTATTAAGTAATAAGTTAATAATTTTATTTACTATTCTATTGGGATATTATTAAGAAAATATTATGAAACAAAGATATCCTACAAAATTTTTTTGGGAGAAAGAAGAGAAAAAAAATATAATTGCACATTTCTTCTTTCTTCCAAGAAACTGTAATTAAGCTCTAAATACCCTAATACTCTAAACTAATAATAAATTAAACACATTCTGAAATATTTATTTACATGCAGAAAATATTTTTCTATCTAGAATTTCCTAAGAAACATCGATTTCCAAATTTTTTTTTCAAGAACAAAATTTTTTTAGTTCATAACTCGAAAACTAGTTGACATTTTTTAAGTTTATAAAGTTCAAATTAAAGGCAAAAAGAAAATTATTATACGTGTAAAGTTTCAATTTTTTCCTTCAATTTTTCTGGCTTAGAGAAGAGTTGAATTGGAATTTAGAAATTTTCAAAACTTGAAAAATGACTTAATATTTCTCTCGTGATATTTAAAAAGCTATTTAAGCTATTGCTTTTGGATATCAATCATCTTTTAAAAAATTGTATAAGCTTTCCGAATCTGTTTTGTAAATTTTTCTAGCATTATTTTTCGCGGATTTATCACAGTCCAAAGACAGTCGTGTTTATAATCGTGCCCAGCGAGGTGTCCGCTTAATTGTGTCCGGTAGTGTAGTTATTTAAAGTTTAATTTTAATAGTTAGTGTTGCGCTCTATTTTTCTTGGCATTATTCCTGACAATTTTATTTGGAGTATTTTCTTGGTAAGCGAATTAATTTATATAGTTCAGTATTGACAACTTTGATTAAAATCTTTCAATTAGTTTGTTGCCAAGGAAGACATTTTGTAACAGTCTTACTTTCTAAGTGTTATTTTTCTTAATTTCCTTTACTGATTTTAATTTTATTGTCAATACTAAATTAATTTGATTTCAATCTTTATTTTATTAATATATTTTATAATTAAAATATAATTTTGTCCTATTGTCTGATTATGCAGTTCTGACCCATTCCTTTTGTAAACCGATTTCCTTTTTAATTTTGACCCATTCCTAAATTTTATTAATTTAGATTTATTAAAATTACTACGGAATTGAAAATCGCACATTTAATTTACATTAAGAGTCCAAAAGAATCTAAATAAAAATTATAAAATATAACAAATACATAAATTTATAACACAAAAATAGTAAATTAAAATAAAATAAAAGCCGGAGTTAAACGTCAAATATATAAAAATTATATTTAGTTAAAATTAAAATCACAGAGAAAAAATCGAAGTCAAAAAATAAAATTAATATAAAATAACCGGCACACACATACTTATCCATATACGATTGTCTAAAATTATATATAAAAATAAATAAATAATTCGAACTTGAACCACGTGGATATCAAATGTACGTAATTAAATAATTTAAATAAATAAAATATGCAAGAAAAACAATTAGACAAAAACAACAAAATATATATAAAACTCATCGTTTCGGCATCTTCTCTTTTTAATTTCTTTCAAGACTGGGGTGATTATTATTGACTAGCGTGGAGACTGACAAGCAGAATCATTATACCCGAGCATTATTTTTTTTTTTTTGATAATGGACCACTGTTTTTGCTCCTAATCCTGTCAATTTAATAAAATTGTTGCAATATCGCTCTCCTGACGATTTAATTTACCCCATTGTTCTCTTCATTTGGAAACCGTCACATAATTTAAAATCGCCACACTTCAAAAAGATAAAAAATAAATAATTAACAAAAATTGCACAAAAACACAAAGCACAAAATAAATAAACTATTAAAATAAAACAAGCACCTTTGTGCTGCCCGTGACTATTTCCGAAAGATAGCCGATAAACGATTGTGAGGACGATGGGCGTGGAAGAAACTGTATTATAATTAAAATTGTCCCCACCTCTTGACGTCCAGGTAATGAAGAGACTTGTCATACTATTAGATTTCAAATTAAAATATTTTTGTCAACCAATCGAATCCCTTCAACACGATTGTCTTCGGTTCTCAAATTTCTATCATCGCTGGTAGCATAGTTTACAGTTTCTAAGATCTGTAATCGAGCATCATGATCACTCCTTTCGGTGAAATTGTTTCGCGAATCATTCTGTTAAATTCTATTTTATCGGTCGCGGAAAAACTGTGGACGAGTAATAGTAAGATTGTATGACTAATTGTGAAAATCGATTTGTTAAACTGTATCACTATAAAAGAAAGAACGAAACTTATGCAAACGTGAGAACTCCTGACATAGTTTGTCAGTAACTAAGAATTTCCATATCTCTCATTTTCCTAACCTTGAGTTAACCCTTTTAATTAACTTTAATCCTTTTAACCATTTTAATAATTTTCATCCTTTGAACCCTTTTATTATTTAACTCTGCTAATTCTTTAACCCCTTCTACAAGAAATTCATAAACTCCTTCGTTAATCCTTTCGATACCAATAACCCCTTCAGTAGAAATTCTGAATTAACCCTTGATCCTAATTCCCTCTCTCCAAGAATCTTCTAAATCAAGGAATTGTGGAGCATCGACCTTTCATCAGATATTTTATCTGTATCGAACAACTATTGGTTGGAAAAAACCTGACCCTGTAATTTGAGATGACTAGGACACATAAACTATCACCCTGCATTGCAGCCAGTGGTATTTTGGATTTGGGTCTCTACGTACATTTTTCGCTAGCTAGAACTTTTCACTTTACTACAACGTCTTTGAGACTAGGACGACTGAAGCTCATAAATCTTCTATTGGAGTTTCTCAAACCTGCTTTTGGAGATTTTGAAGGGACATCTCACAAGCTACGAATTCTTTAACAAGGTGTGCGACGAAAACATACAAGGATTCAAGTTTTATAAAGATTCTTTCTCCCTTCTTTTCAACTCCTCAATTCATGTAATCTGTGGCGTTCCAAAATTTTATAACAATTTTGAAACTCACAAAAGTAACTTTCAGGTTAGAATTTGAGTTCACATTTCTCTTATCAGGCTACCAAGGCATTTTTAAACTGTTATGATGATGATTTTATTATTGACTCTTGTTACGTGGTTCAGCGATCTCTCGGATAAGTAATTATGACTATTTTCCATATGATTATGAACCTTAATTGGATTTTGAACCAGTTGGTTGGTTGGCCGTTTAGCGGTTAAATTGTTACGACTTTTGTTAAGTTGATTGTTAAGCTATTGGAGGTTATAGAACAAGACCCCAATTAGTTACCGGTGAGATTATATTTAATCTCAAATTTTTATGATGAAAATTTGGTTTGTTCAGCAAAGTGGTTAAGATATCAGTCAATCCGAGGAAGTCAATTTAATGATGCTGGAAGTAGTTTGATGAGGATCTTCAGTTTGAATGTACAGAGTTAGCGCGCCAAATTGGGTAGACGAGAACACAACCAATAAGGAGCGTTTCTTGAGTCCTGCGAGGCCCAATGAGAACATCATCGACCGTATGGATCACCGAGACGCCGACACGATTTCTGAAATTTTCTGAGATCATTCCTTATTCGACTTAGCCGAATGTAATAGGGATCCTACGTTTATCCTGTCGCCGAAAATTGTGTCGATATTTTGTTTTTTTCCTTTATTATATTGACTGAGAATGTGTGTGTGCCGATTACGGATTAAATCCGGTAAGTTTCAGCAATTTGTTTATACATTTTCACAAGTATAAAAAATTATTTAGTTTAGTTTGATTGTATTTTGAAGCGATAATATCAGTTTTTATATTAATAATTGTTAATTACTGATAAATAGAGTAAGACGAACTCTTTGTAATTTCAATTTCGTGCGAATGCGTAGAAATCGTTTGTAAATTGTAAAATTTTAATACTCATTGCGAAGTTAAGATAGAGGGAAATTTCGATGGAATATAAAAACAAATGTTCTTGCTTGATTAATCACTTGTCGCCGATTAGAGTGTGAATTAAGTTCTCTTGCCACGCTACGTATCTTGCCGAGAAATCGTCAAGTAACTTATTAATTAATAAATTGTCTTAAAGTTTTGTCATCGTTGGTCAATTCTAATTTATTAGGTGTATTTTTTTATTCTATTCAGTGTGGCATAAAATTTATAAGCGTGTGCGAGACTTTTCACTGAATTGGACTTCCGTTTTCTCTCTGAAACCACGTGGCTAATTCTACCCATCGAAAGCATCACTAAAAAGAAATAAAATATTATCGTGAATGCAGTCCATGATTGGAAAATAATTTTTGGAACTTCTGAGGAATCCAGGGTTTAAACATTGGCGTCGTTTTTTGAGAGAAATAGAGAATTGAGATCGGAAGCCCAATACCAGTTAAATCGGCGATAAGTATTTTTAATATTGACTATCTTTTATTTTATGTATGAATGTATATTTTCTTGTTCTAATGATTTTAATGATTGTTCTCATGATCGAGTAATTTAATTTCTTATACATTATTTGAGCAAATGCCATAATTTTTGTTATAATTTCCGGATATATTGAATCGGTGACGTCACCCGCGACCGTTTAATTTGAATTTGTTGTGAAATTTGTATGATGCTGATATTTAATCATTAACTTTTCGTGATCTTTGTTGACTTTCATGTTTCAATGATTAATTTAAAATGTATAAAGTTTGACGAAAGTTAATTATTTGGTTTACCGAATAATTTATATATAACTGATTTTTATAAATGTTAATCTAACAAATTGTTAGGTTACAATTTTATGAAAATGAATCAAGTTTAATGAGTTACGTTCAAGATAAATTTCATTAAAGTTCCTTAAGAATTGTTTCAGAAATACTTGCCAAACTCTCTGTTTAATTGTGAGCACTCCGTGACAACTTTGATTAGTTTATAAATTGCTAATTGTAAAATCGTATTTTTTTTAGAAATAATCATGTTATTTAAAGTGGATTTCGGAAAACTTGAAATAGTAATTAGCGATTCAGTAAATTTAGCTAAAATTTGATTATTTCCTTCTATTCGATTATGTCGGTTAAATTCGATGTGAAACCTGATTCTTGTTAATTTGAAAAATTTGCTGAAAATTGTTAAAATACAAATTGATTATTGTAATATTTAAAATTGATTATTGATTTAAATCTCGTTTTCTCCAAAAACCCACTCATGAGAATTATACCGGTCGAGTAATTGTTGATTAAAGTTTTAAGATGTTTGAGAGGTTCTAAAGTTTATTTATTAGTCGGATTGATAAGTCGGTTAAGTGAGATGCTCTTTGATTGTTAAGTCTTTACTCGATTTTAAAAAAGATCTGGCGCCCAACAAATTTGGTTTGGAAAAAATTCAATAAACTTTTGTATACTCTCGAACATAATAGATATTTTTTTTTTTTTTGATTTGTTAAGTTAGAGTTGTCAATTCCTCAAGTGCCTGGGGTAACCGATAGAGTGGTATTTCAACCATGAATTCTGATTGCGTTAATTTGGTTGTTTATTATTTATTTATATTTTTTTGCAATTAATTTTTGTCCTGTGAAATTCCACTCATCACAAATTTAGAATAAAAAAATTAACTTATCACGCTTCCTAAACGTATTGTTCACTGAAATTTATTTTGCCCTGTTCCCTTAGTCAATGTCTTCATCTTCTAAATAAATCAGGAATTAAATACTAAAATAATTAATTCGTAGTTTGTCACTTCCGGACACAACAGAGGAAGCAATATACAGAAAAAAAATTGTAGAGAACTACCTTAATTTTGTGAGTGTGAAAAAATGTTAGTGAAAAAGAGTTTAACATAAAAGAAAATCATGCATACCTATGGAAGTGTTTCAGACCAAATCGTACCTTAGCGACGGCCGTCGAAAATCGAGTGCGTCTAAGTCGGAGGGTTCGTTTCTGCACAGCGAACAAAAGGCGCACTGCAGTGTGTTCCTGAAGGCCTCCCGGAAGTCTCGATTAAAGTACGCGTAAATGAGAGGATTGAGGGCAGAGTTCGTGTACCCAATCCAGAAAAGTAACGCGATGACAACATCAGGCGTGGTACAATCCTCACCGCACAAACTAGTACTGACATACCACAAGAAAAATGGCAGCCAACAAAGAATAAAAGTCCCCATTATAATTCCCAAGGTCCTTGCAGCTTTGTGCTCCCGCTTCATCTTCATCATATTCTTATCTTTCGTCGGTGTGTGAAGATGATCTGTGCTAATTTCGTTGAGCGTTAATGTTTTCGAGGATCCGCCACTGTTAAGCTCGCCATTAATATTGTTCATGTCCTTGCTTGGCCGATGACTCAGCAACATCGCGTTTCCCATTCTGCTGTGCATCTGCTTCTCCTGTCGATTGGCTTCTTTGAATATTGACAAGTAGGTGAGCGACATGATTGTGCAGGGTATCCAGAAGGATATACTCGATGAGAGGATGGCGTAGCCTTTATTGACCTTGAATTCACACACGTCCGGATGATCGTGACGATACGCACTATTTTTCGAAGTGGTGTACCACTCGTTGAAAATTGGCACAAAGGATATGACTGCGGGGGATACCCAGCACGCGAGCAGCATGTACGCCACCACTTTTTTGGTCATGTTGATGGGATACTTGAGTGGCTTGACGATGGCATAGTATCGGTCCACCGAGATGCACATTAAATGGAGAATCGAGCTGGTGCTGAAGTAGACGTCGAGAGAGTTCCAGACGTCGCACATAAAGTACCCAAACAGCCAGTGACCAGTCACTTGTACACTGGCATTGAAGGTCATGGCGAACATGGCCACGAGCATGTCAGCTAGGGCCAACGACACGACAAAGTAGTTGGTGATTATTCGCAGTTTTCGGTGCCTCATCACGGACACCATGACGAGAAGGTTGCCGAATACTGCGGAGAGGATTATTGAACCGAGGATGCATCCTTTCAAGATGGCTATTGGCAGGTCTGGTTCCTCAAAGGGCAATGTGTTATTTGTGCTGTTGTCCCTTGGGTCTGAGCTTGTTAACATTTCTGACAGTGTCATGCTCGTTGGCGAGACATCCGGAGGCTCGGCACTGCTTGACATCCTCCAATTATCAGATCTTGGCTTGATCTCTTTCTGATTTCCAAGTTAAGTCACTGATGAACTTATCACGGCACGCACTGTCGAGGATCTCATGATTCGGAAGAAGATGAATACTGTCGAGTGTTTTAGGATTGAGTTACTTTATGGAGTTGCTCATCTGAAACAGAAATTTAAAATTGTTCCTTTATACTTTGTTGTTATGTTGTGACGATAAATTTTCGATTATTTAAATGAGATAGATAAGAGAGATTTTAGAATTTATTAATCATTGTCTCGTGCGTAGAAACTATAGTCTTGCCCTAAAATTAGGAACTACTATCCGCGAGAATATTCAAGGCCCCTGGAAAAAGTCGGACTTTCGCTTTGAATATCTGAGTCAAAAAAATTGCTAGAAAAAAAAGGAAACAATCATCAAAAAGCTTGGAATGTTCTACATAAGTATACTGAAGGGCGTTGATCAGCAAAATTTTTTGTTCCTGACAGGTGTTAAAATAGAACAAAATATACCCTATTTTTGACTGGTTTGGAACACGGTCGATTTTGGAACACGATTTCATATGAAAAAAGCTGTCGAAAAAATTTGAAAAACATGCTGATTACTTCTTAAGCCTTTCCGAACAAAGCGGTTTTGGAGTTTTAAAAAAAGAATAATTATTAATGTTTTTATGAACAATAATAGAAGACCATGCTATTTCCTGTTCTAACAGGCCGATTTAAATGAATCAAATTTCGGGTCATAAATAATAAATCCTATATTAAAAAAATTAAGATTAGCCTGTTAGGTAGAACGCGTCTATTGTTTTTCTAATAGATTTCCCTATTTCTTCAGCCAGTTTTTTTTGTTAAAACAAGTGCATGAGAGGTCCCAATATGTTGCAATTTTTACTACCGAATATTAGCCCTATCATAAAATAGACCCTGGTTTAGTCCTTCATCGCGACTTAAGTCTTTCAAGAAAAAAAGATTTTGAGACCTGGTTTTGGTCAATTTTATGACAGGGTTATAATTCGTCAGTAAAAATTGCGGCACACTGTTACTTTTCGTGCACTTGTTTTCAACAAAGAAAACGTATCAAAGAAATAGGCTTTAAAATTTTTAGAAAAGTTGGGTTTTAAACTTCGTCCGCCATATTGGATACGCCATATTGGATTTCTGAAACCTGACTTCAGATTCGTTATTAGTGACCCTAAAAACCCCTCTATATCAAACTTATTCAATTTCAAATTCATCCAGTTATTAATATTTAAAAAATTCTTATTGATCTAAATGTAAATTTACCTAATTTCTAATTGTTCTGAGTGTAGATTTATTTAGTTTTAAATTGATAAAAATGTAAGATTTTTAATCTTTCCAATCTCCAATTATTCAGTTTTTTGTAATCTAATTGTAAATTTATAAACTCTCAATTGATACAAAAGTACATTTTTAATCAATTTCAATTAGTTGATATTTAAAATTATTAATAATCGATCCAAATGTAGAACTATTTATTTCTTTTTTATCTAAAAGTAGGTAAATTTAGCCACCTTTCAAATGATCTTAATGTAAATTTATCCAATTTCTATTTCTTCAAATGTTAATTTATCCAATATCTAGATGATCTATAAATGTAGATTTATCTACATTTTATAATTGATAAAAATGTAAATTTATCCAATTTTTAAAAAAACCCAAAAGTAAATTTACTCAATTTTATCAAAATTAAATTTGTTAAAAATATACAATTTACTCAAATGTGAATTTATTCAACAAATCAGATAGGTATTTTAAAATCATCCAATTTCCAATTGATCTAAATGAAAATTGTCTAGTTTTCAATTCATTCAAATTCAAATGGAAAATTACTCATTTTTTCAATTATATAATTCTCAATTAAACCAAATTTAATTTCCATTTTATATTCATCCGATTCTTAATTTATAAACTTTCAAATTAATACAAAAGTACAATTATCAATTTGCAATTAGTTCAGATTTAAATTTATCTAATCAATCCAAATTTGGATCTATTTATTTCTTTTTGATTTAAAAGTAAATTTAATGAAGTTTATATAATTCAATTTTTATTCTAGTGTAAATTTATCTAGTTTTTAATATATTTTAATGTAAATTAAACGAATTTTAAATTGATTTTAAATATCAATTTACCTACTTTTTAAATTATTAAAATAAATGTATCTAATTTCCAATTGAACAAAATTTTAGTCTTAATTTTAAATTTATTTAAATTTAATCTGAACCAAATTAGCTTGTAGCTAAATTTTCTTCATTCGTTATAAAATAATTTCCCTTTTCCACTCTTATTTCCTTTCCATAACTTTACCTTATATTAAAATATTTTTCTTCACTTTAAACGTGTATTTTCCATCTTTTCAAGTCATCTTTTTTACGATAATTCTTTAATCATCTCTGCTTTTCTTAATAATCTTGACTCTTTATCTTTTTAATTTAAACTATTTTGCCTTTATTCACATTCAAATTTTTCTACAAATCTTTCATGTTTTTATTATTCTCTTGTTTGATTTTAACCAAATTATTCTCTCTCTTTTTTCCGTACCAACTGCATTATTTTGTTTTAAAAGTTTTTATTCAGTTATTTCCTCTCTGTTTGGTTCCCTCGTTTACAATCCTTTTCCTATCGTTTTTCAATAAAAATAATAATCAATCCTAATTTCCAACATTTAAAAAATATATATTAATCGTATTTCAACTTCACCCTAAAAGTGTAAAAAAATAATTATTTACATCGTAAAAATAATCCATTATAGAATCCAGATTACAAAGCTTTTGTGATATTTTTTAATCAATATTCTTTTCTTTTGAACAATTTTCTTTTTACAAAAAGTAAGTCAAGCAGAAGGTAAAGAGAACTTGAGAGTCAAGATTAACATGAGACATTCAATGAAGTTTTTATTATAAAGAATCACCTTCGAGAATTTGATTTAATCTTCCAATAAACTACTTCGGCCTCCTCTTTTAAAAAAAGAGGGGAAAAAAGACTCTAAGTCGAATCTTATATCAAGTCAACCATTAAAAGAGATCAAAGCACCGTAACGAATGATATTATCATCAAAGAGAAAATATTTTCTCACTGCCCTATTTATAATTTTTTTGTTGTTTTTTAAATCAGAAAATATCTCCACTTTATATTATTATATATATATATCTTTTGATCGTCACTCTTACGAAATCAGGATTTTTAGCAAGCTTTTTAAATTGAGGTTATGAACTTTAAAAATGCTCGTAAAACTATCGTCACAATTCTTTTCCTCGGGGGCTCGTATAATTGATGACCGCCAATTGTTCGGTTTATCTGGGTCACTTATCAAAGAGATCCATCCCTCGAGAAGAAATAAAGACTGGTGTTAGTTTGAGGAAAAAAAATATATGAAAAGTGAACCCAAACTAGAATCGAAGGGACAGGGTCGAAGGTCAGATTACAAATGAAGATGCAGGGTTAAGGATAAGAGAAATGAGGTTACTTCTATTCGCTTACAATCGGCGAAACAATCTAGAGAAGCGTTGAAAAATAGAGAGGAAAAAAGGTCACGAGGAATTAGATCGAAAATGCACTCTCCAGACTTTTTTTTATACTTTCCGCACGGCCGACGTCTCATTTTTAAAGGCGAGCATTTATTTTAAACGAGAAATTTAGATGAATTTTTTTTTCTTCATTTGGCTCCAATCGTTTTGTTTCAAGTCAAACAATTGAATATAATTGAAATTTAAATAATGTAAACTAATTTTTTTCTTAAACTATTATTATTAATTATATACACGCCTATGAATACTATAAAGAAAAATTATTTTTTAAATAAGTCATTTTTCTATTAGCCAGGTTGCGATAAAAAAAAAACAATTTGTAAATTCAATAAATAATATTTTATTAGTTTTATTGGAGTTTAAAACCAATTTCAGAATTAATTAAATTTTAAAGAATCCATTTTATCGTATTGAGTGATTGATTAAAATAAAAAAATATACAAATCTGGTGTCGCTTTGAAAATGAAACCATTTTTGAATTCTTTAGAAAGCAAATTTTCAATTTAATTAATTAAAAAATATTATTGAGTTACTTAGATTCACGAATTGCGTTTTAACGATTTACACTGACTCAAAAAAGTTAAAATTTTTATTTTTATAAAGAAAATAAAGTGCGTTTTCTAAAATACAGTTTTTTAAAAATTATTCATTTCTACAATAAGAGTTTCTAAATATTAGGGATTTCTAAAAACTTTTAATTTCTAAAACATACATAATATTCTAAATTTGTCAGAATTAAAATTATTATAAAACCTTAAAATTGAACTGTCTGACTCTAATTGATTTTTCTACTTAAAAAAGAAGTAAAAATTAAGAAGATTAAAATCGTTTTCATGCTTATTGTTAGCTTGCATTAATAAACAGAATATATTTTTTTTTGTACACGGTATTTCTCACTGAATCCAAATTCAAATGTCTGGAACCCAAACTAAAATCTATTTATTATTTATTATAAACTTTTACTTTTACAAAAATAATGAAAAAAAAGTTTAGAATAGTAAAAAGTCAGAAAATATCGAAATTTGAACGCGTCTGATATTACACGGCATTTTCCACTGAAATCTAAATTAAAGCCTTTCTCTCGTTTATCACAAACTTGTGATATCATACTTTGTTAAAAACAAGTGGAAAATTAGTAGAAACACAAAATAAATTATCAAAATATTAAAAACTTGCGTGTCTGACAAACATGGAATTTTCTACTGAATACACATTGAAATGGTTTTAAGGTTTGTATATCTTAACCCTTACATGCACATATTTTTTAAAAATAGAAAAATATTTTCTTTCGATTAAAATAGGTACTTTATAATCAGGAGAAGATAAAAATATGAAAATTAGAGAATCGAAAAAAATTTGCTATTTTCAAATTTTTTTCTAGGAAACTAAAAAACATATTTTATTTGAAAACTATAGTTTGAAATCGGAAATTTACTGAGGATCCTTAAAATTGGGTCTATAAATGTAAATGTTATCTTTAAAACTGTTCAAATCTTAGATAAATTAAATGTCTGACTAAACACGTTATTTTCTACTGGAATTATCTAAAATCTTGTTCTATAAAATTTAAAAATCAAAAATTTAATGATGGTAAAAATAAATATTTCAATACAAAAGTATACAAAAAATAATATCTTACCCTATTATTATAGTTCATAAATTCGTATAAATATAATGAAACACTCTGAAAAGAATTCCATAAAACACTTTAAAAAATTCAACCGAAGTCTGTTCCATCTCGGTTTTTTCTACTGAAAACAAATTTGAATATATTTCACCTTTATTATAAACTTTTTTACTATCAAAATTCGTAAAATATAACAAAAAACATAGTGTTGGCATCAAAATCCAATTAATTTTTAAAAATTCAGAAATATAGTTTTGTCTGACCAAACACTGAATTTTCCACTAGGATTTTTTTTTAAGTAGAATTATCGCAAAATGTATGTTTTCAATGTATTATTGAACAGCTAAAAATTGAAAAGTTGATAGGATATTTTTCACAGAAAAAACTAGGCCCTACTTCATGTTTGTTTTTTATTATAACTATTCAACTTTAACGTATGGAATAAAAGAGATGGTGAAATCATTCAGAAAATTGAAATGTACGATCCAAATCGGGTTTTTCTACTGAAATAAAAGTAAAGTCTTTTTCATTTTACTTGTATTATTAAAAAGTTTTGATATAAAACTAAAATAATTGTAAAAAAAAACAAACATTGAACTACGAAATTTTGTAAAATTAAAATGTTCAATTTTCACGGTATTTACTAGTTATCAAAAGTAATTTTCACCTTTTCTGTTGATAATAATTAATCGTCTATTTGAATATCTTTTAAACTTGTTTTACGAAGATTTATAAAATAGTAGGGTGGAGATTGTTAAAACTTAAAATCTTGATTTTGTCTAATAAACGTTAAAAAAATTGAATGTCTGATTAAAAATGGTATTTTCTACTTATTCTAAACTAGCCTTTTTTTTTTGTTTATACCTACTTGACAATTTTTAAAAAACAAAGTAAAAGAAACGGGATAAAAACATCTGTTAAATTCTTCAAATCCAGAAAATTGATGTCTGACCCAATTCTGCTTTTTCTACTCTTTTTTGTTTCGGGTCTCTACCTACTAATCAATTTTTACAAAATAAAGTAAAACAGATATAGGATCATCCATCGAATTCTTCAAAAGCAGAAAATCTATAGGTCTTACTCAACTCTATTTTTTCTACTAGAATAAAATCTAAAAAACTAAAGTCGTCTGGACAAACACGCCTGTTTCTACTTGATTCCAAATTCATGTTTTCGATATTTTTTTTTTAAAATTTCCATATACATGGTTTTTTTAAAAAATATTTTTCTTTATTTCTTAGAATATAAAAATAATGCCAAATGAAAATTCCCTGATTTTCAAGCGCCTCATAATGATTTAATCTCAATTCAAAATTAATAAAAACTAATTTTTTTAAGAAAAAAAACTTTCATACACATAAACGATTTTTTTTCCACATTGTGTTACATTTTCTACGGAAATGCTGCTTGAGATATAATTTGAAATTCGAATTTTTTTGTTCTTCCGCAAATTTAAGCTTCATGAATAGCCAGAGAATAGAAAATTGTAAGGCATAAAGCGAGGCACATAGAAAAGTAGAGTTTATAAGGTTGGACGCAGTAGTAAATAGTGCTTTTAGTCAGACAAAGAACGTCGAAGAAGTGGTAATGTTAGTGTGCTGAATTTGTGTCTTCACTGTTGAATAATGTACGCGGCCATTTCAGAAAGTGAGTATAACTTTGAATTTTATAACTCAAGAAAGTATTCTCGTAGAAAATTCTCTAAAATAAAAAATCTATTTTCAGAAAAACTTTAAGAAAAATCTATTTATTTCGCATAAGTATTATATAACCCTTAGAATATATTTCGTATTTTCTGAGGCAAACTCACGAGCTATGAATAAAAACTACAGTTTAAACCAAAACAATATCTTGATATTTAAACCTATTCTATTGTACTCAAAAACATATTTTCAAGTCTTTCAGTCTCGGGAGAGAAATTCTCCAGAAATTGCCAAGCATTTTTTACGGATTCTACGAATTCTATAAAAATCTATGAATAAAAAAATTCTGCGAAATAAAAAGAAGTTTATGTAATTTATTTATATTATAAGTAATAATAATAATAATAATAACATTATTAATTATTTTCAATAAAAGCGATTTATTTCAACTTTTTTTTTATCTTAAATTAAGTAATCTTCCATTTTAAAATGGAAAATGTAATAATGTATTAACTTTCAGGAAAACTATTTAACTTTAAATTTGCCAATTTCTAAAAACATACATTAATTTTGAGGAAAATTTAATAAATTTTTGAGTAAAAGTGACTTTTTTTACAATACAACTTTTTTTACCTAAGAAATAATAATTCTTTTGCAAAATAAACCTGATAAACCTAAAATGTAAATCTGATAATTATATAAATGATTTATAATAAGAAAATAAAAATACTATTTATTCGATCTAAAAATATTAAATCATTTTAATTATTGACAATAATTAATCTCTTTTTGGTTTGAATTAATAAACATAAATATTGAAGATTAATTATTTTAACATGATATATTAATTTTATAGAAATGAACTAATTGTTTATTTCAATTAAAATAATTTATTTAAATATCTTGAATATTAAGTTTTGACAATTAAAATTTATTTTAATAGAAAAGAGAAATAGAAATGAGTGTAAATCATACATATTTAATTATTACAAGTTTTCAGCTAATTATTTCTAAAATATAATTTTAATAGGGGACTTTTAGGAGTCTTTAAAAAGCTAATAAATTATAGATGCTTATTAATTTGCAAGACAAAAACATTTTCTAGTACAAATTTTAAAAGAGTTAAGATATTTCTTCTAATATTATTAAATTATTAACTATATTTACTATTATGATAAAAAATATTTTTATATAAATACGTACATGAAACAGTAAGTCTACATTAGTAAGAAATAAGGGACTACTTATTATGAAATGAAAAAAAACATCTTTAAACGTAAGAAGCATAAAAACTAATTTTTTTCTTATTTCTTAAAATCGAAACAATTCTGAAAAAAAGACTAAAATTTGAGTGTAACTAAATTTGAATAGATTGAAATTCTGATAAATTTACGACTGGATTATTAGTAAATTTTAATTAAATAATATATATTCAAAGAGATAAAATAAAAAAGAAAGAAAAACAAGGAAAAATGTTAAAAAATGGTATGAAATATTCATTAAAAAGTTTAACAAACTATGAAAAAATTCGAAAAAATACAAAAACAGCGAAAAATGAACTACAAAATTAAAAATAGTGTGAATAAAATAATAAAATGCAAAAGTTGTATAAATCGAATGACAAATCGCTTTAAAAATGAAATAAATTAGAAAATTATTCACAAATTGAAGAAAATTTAAAAAGAAATATGTAAATAGAATTAAAAATAAAAGAAAAACATTTTTAAGCAATTTTAAGTTTAACAACAAAAATTTGTTTACAAAAATCTGAGAATCTGAAAATTTTATGAAAGGGTAAATAAATTTGTGAAAAAATAGACAAAATATAAAGAAAATGGAATAAATTTACAGAAAAAATGAATTAATCTAAAAATAAACAGATAAATGAAAAGAAATTTTAGGTATTTCCCTGCCACCTTAAAAAATCAAATTAAATAAGAAAGTCAATAAAAATATTAATAAATTTTTTTGAAATGTACTAAAACCAAAATTAGATAAAATAACCTGAAATAATTTGCGTAAAAAGAAGAAAATCTACAAAACAAAAAAAAATATTAGTAGCCAATAGAAGAAAAATCTTCAAAAAGTGATTAACAATTAAAAAATGGTATAAAAATACAAGAGAAAAATAATAGAAATAAAATACTGTCGTTGTTTTTTTAAAAATAAAAAATTATAAGAGAAAAATTGAAAATTTCGATAAAAGTATGTACATACATATATATATATATATTTAAAATTTCAAAGAAATAGAAACATGATTATTAAATTAGAAAATTCATTATTAATAAGTGGAACAATGATAAAAGAAAATTATCAAGGAAGGAGAGAATTTATAATAAAGTTAGAGAAAATTTAAAATATCGGAAATATTCAAATTAAGTTAAAATGAATCACAACATAATGAATTTTTTAATTTTAACTGTTAAATGTTGAAATAATTGTAATTTAAGGGCATGTTATGGATTATAATGCGACTGGTATAGGTAAAATTTGTCCTTGACTTTTCTCTTAAAATATTGAATATTTTGTCACGAAACTTGGCACAATTACCTAAAATCTCATTAGAAAGGTCTCTCTGACCCGATTTTTGTTTAAAATTTGTCCCAAAATTAAGTTTTAAAAATATTCAAAAAATAGGAAGATTTTTTAAAAATCAATGTTGAGCCAAAATTTGAACAAATTCGGGTCAGAGAGACCTTGTTAATGATATTTTAAGTGATTCTACCAAGTGATTGGTTTTTTAAGTGATTTTGAAAATTCTACGGAGTTTCGTGACAAAATAAACATAATTTTAAGGATATTCAACTCATTGACCTAACCTCAAACTAGAAAACGGTTTTTCACATAAATTTTTTTTTTATTTTGTAGCTGAGAAACAAGGCTTTCTATACCTAATATAGAGGTTTTATGTTTTAAAAAATATTTATGATAAAAAAAAGAGTTAAACAGTTCGAGAATTGGGAATTTTTTGTAATTTTTTCATATTGAATAATTACGGACCAATTTTATTTAGAATGTTTTTTTCTGTACTGAATTATTTAAAGTGTATTTAATTCTGCGTCGAATGAGCTTTTCTTTAATTAAATTGGTGAAAAACTGACTGAGTTATTGCATTTTTTGTCTTTATAATCACAATATTTTTTGGGATTAACAATTTTCATATATTTTCGTGCCATTCTTAATTTTCAATATTTTACCGAAATTTACTAAAATAAATATAAAAAAGTTATTAGAAGATGATAAGTACCACTTGAAACAATTAAAGAAAGCAAAAAAAAGACAGTCCTGTTTTTTGCTAAAATAAAATACTTTAAATAATTTAGCACAGAAAAAAATATTCAAAATAAAATTGGTCCGTAAATTATTGACAAAGTTGAAAAATTAAAATTAATTAAATTGGTGAAAAACTGACTGAGTTATTGCATTTTTTGTCTTTATAATCACAATATTTTTCGGGAATAACAATTTTCAAATATTTTAGTGCCATTCTTAATTTTCAATATTTTACCGAAATTTACTAAAATAAATATCAAAAAGTTATTAGAAGATGATAAGTACCACTTGAAACAATTAAAGAAAGCAAAAAAAAGAAAGTACTGTTTTTTGCTAAAATAAAATACTACGATAGTAAAGACAAAAAATGCAATAACTCAGTCAATTTATCACAAATTTAATTTAAAAAAATGTTTATTTGACGCAGAATTAAAAACACTTTAAATAATTTAGCACAGAAAAAAACATTCTAAATAAAATTGAGCCGTAAATCATTGCCAAAGTTGAAAAAATTGAAAAAAAAATTGACAATTTTAGAAACTTTTTTATTCCTTTTCTAATGTAAATATTACTTAAAACATAAAACCTCTATTAGGTTTAGAAAACCTTGTTTTTTAGCTTTAATTAAAAAAAAAATTTTTGAAGTCGGACCAAAAATGACGAAATAACAGTATATTTTATAGAAAAAATGCGGAAAAACTGTTTTTAGTTCTAAAATAGAATTTTGGGGGTGGAAGGGGGGGGGGATTTTAATATATACAATTTATTTTAGTTTTTAAAAACGAACAACTTAGACTAGGTTTGATTAAAAGTTTTTTTTTCATTTTTTGGAACACAGTGTTATTTGTCAAAATTGGATGAAAATTACAATTGTTCACAAACTTTATAAAGAAAAAACACAAAACGTTAAATAATTATTATTTGGTAATAAATTTTGTATCAAGCTAATTTTTTCTTTATAATGTAGAATTATTGTGTCTTTCAAAATGAGGTAAAATCAATTTTAAGAATATCCTTATTTTACGTGAAAAACCGTTTTCTTCCCTATAGGGATAAGAATTTAAAATAAGCCCAGAAAAAAATGTCTTGAATGCATTTCCGATTAATTTATTTTTTAAACTAAAATTTATCCAAAGACTAATTTCATGAAAAATAGTGTTTAAAAATTAGTCATTAAAGTCTAAGAAAAAGAAACTAGCCCTTAAAAGGGCTATAATTATTTTAATATAATTTAATATAATTGTTTTAGGACAATTTCAGTTTCAATTTAAGTTTATATTTTGACTCAAAGTTTAATTTCAGTTTTCTTTATGACTAGTTTTACGACTCAAGTTAGATTTGTTTAAAGATTTCTATTTTCAGCTAATTTTTATTCCGATAGGTTTATTTTATATTTCACGTAAAAACTAGTCGCTTTTTGACATTGAAATAATTTTCAATTTTTTTTTCTGTGAGGGACTTTTAAGGACCAATCATAAAATAGGGTACTTTTAAGGCCCAATAAAAAATACGGACTTTTAGGGACCAATTGCAAAGGGGATTTTTATAGATAGGGGATTTTTAGGGAAAATAGGCCTGTGTCTGTAGGGGAGAGTCGGGTAAAATGCCTAATTGGGTAAATTGGCAATGGTTAATAACTTGGCCAAAAATAAATATTAATCATAATTGTTTTTAATTATGAAGTATATTAAGGTGAAGATGATTTCTGTAAAGTTTCATGTTTATCAGTTTATTATTAAATAATTTATTAAAGAATTGTGAAAATGATGCTTTCCAACGATAATTTTTTCATTTTTAAAGATTAGAAAACATGCACTTCTATCTCACATACGTACATAATTTTTTTTTAAAATTAATCCTTGAATATTTAGCTATCTAATCACTTTGACTTAATTTATAAAAATGAGTTCTAAAATGAAAATAATTAGTTTAATTACATCGTGTGTTTTTGGGTAAATTGCCTTGGTTAAATTGCCTATATGCTGTAAAACTTCTAAACAAGATACGTATGATACGGAAAATCTCTCGGGTTACACGTATATTTTGATGTAGAAACTAAATATCAAGTTGTTACTGCTTCTGTATAAAAAATCAGTGTTTTAACAAATTAATTATATTAATTATTGCATTTATATTAATAATAATTATAATAATTATGCATTGAAGAATCATTTTTAATATATTTTTAAAACATAATTTTAAATAAGCGCGGGATGAATCAAAAGAAGTGCGCATGCGCAGAAAAAATACATGAGATTACGAGAGATACGTGTTGTCACGTGACTATAAAGAATCATGGCGAATTAACCTGTCACATTTGGCATTGAATGCCAAAATTGTCGTTTTCTTCCTAAAACTCACGCAGTTTTCAATCGAGCAGGTATTTTTGTAATTTATTATAGTGTTTAATTTACTTTTGTATGATTTTTTATAATTGTAGAAGCTTTACTTATTTGTTATAGACTTTATTTCCATTTTTTGTCGGTCTGCTTTGGATTAAAATTTTAGTTTTATGACAAAAAGATTATATTTTTGTATTCACAGCTAGTTCTTTTTTTAATATAAACAAGATAATTGATTATAGAAAATATATAAAAAAAAATTGTTTACTTTTATTCATATTTTTCCATATTTTTGTGCACAGGCGATTTGCCCAGTCGTGTGTCAAAATGGCGAATTTTGACATCAATATTTAAATAATTCTTTTTTCTATTTTTTCTTAAATAAACACTTAAAATGACTATCTTATTATATTCTTAAAGGATGTTTTCTAAATATTTGATGGTTTATATTTTTCAAAACTATAATTAAATACTTTTTTTTTTGCTCTAAACTTTACTATAGGCATTTTGGCCGACTCTCACCTACTTAATTTTATAAAATAACAGTAATTATAATTTTTCCTAATTTGTCCACAGTGTTGCTCTTGACCTAAGAAGAATTGTCTTTTATCCAAGAAACCTTCAAATTGTCCTTGAAAGTGTGATAATAAAATTTTTCATGAATTTCGAGAAATTGAAGAATCTGCTGAATATCTCGGTTGTGGAGAGAGTGAGAGGGAAAAAATCAGAAGGGTTGGGTGATTTTAAACCTGTAAACACATTGAATTGAAAATCCTTTAGAATCTGGAAAGCCAGTCACGTTAAGATTATAGTGACTATGCAAATCTGACGCAATTGCGCGAATTTAAATCGAATTCCATGTCACTCTTACGTGTCCAAGGTCGCGTCAAGTATTCAAGATCAATGTCACTGCTACGCAGTGCTTTTAATGAAAATTTCTCGCATTTCCTGCTTTCACTAATTTTCCCCGACTTCTTAATGAATATTTAGGGTATTTTATATTCTATTCTTTCCTCTCAAGGTCTTCATTCTCATTTAGCAAACAAGGATTTATGATTTGATAAAAAAAAAAAAATAATATTTCGATAATTTTTTTTTTAGTTTTGTATTTATTTATTCACTCTTTTTGTCTCTTCAATTTGTCTTTCACTATTTCGAAAGGTTCGGAATTTTTATTTCTTCAATTTTCGTTTTATGAAATTTAAAACTGTTTCGAATTTTTATTCCAGTTCCGTTATTAGAATTTTGTATCGTAAACTTTATTCTGTTTCAATCTTCCGACAACTTTGCTCGTGTAGATTTCCACTTTTAGTTTTATTTTTATCATTCGCTTCTCGATACTGTGAAAATTTCGTTTTTTAGGTTTTCGGATCCATTATTCTGCTACAAATCTTTTATTACTTCATTGTTGGTTATTTCTTTTTTTTTTATTGCGCCAGTTGTATTCTCGACCTCAATTCTCGTTTCACAGTAAAAAAAAAAAGGATTTTTAAAAACAATAATAATTATATAAAAAAACAGGAATTTAATTTAATTTATTACTTAGTTTTTTTTCGTGGCTAAGTACAGAGACTTAGGTGTCTGTTTGTCCGTCCGTCGTTCACAGGCAATAGCTGTCTATTTTTAGTTTTGATCTAGAGAAAACGAAAGAATTCGTACAATGTCGAGAGTTGCCGAATAAAATCGAAAATTACCGATAATTTAAAAAACCAATTAACTTTTACAAAATCTTCGACAAGAGACGCCGAGTTACTATTTCTAGTACTGATTTCTAGAGTTGCAAAATTCTCGGTAATTTAAAATCCGGTTACATTCTCGAGAATATAACTGAGAATATTCTCCTTCCGGAGAATTTATGAGAATTTTCTATGCTCTCTAAATCTGAATTAGTTAAAAATAACTAATAATTAGTAAACTCGTGCCTGAGTTTTTATTTCAGCAATTAGTTAAAAATAACTAATTATTAGAAAAAAAATATTAATTGTTAGTAAAAAGATAACTAAAAAAATAGTTAAAATTCGACTAATTAAATTAGTAAACAGAATTTTACTAAAATATTAGTTATTTTGACATAACCTAAAAATGAATTTGACTAATAATTAGTTATTTTTTACTAAATGATTAGTAGAAATAGAATTATTTGAATTAGTGACTGAGTTTTTGCTTTCAAATTAGTTATTTTTAACTAATTCAGATTTAAAGAAATGTTTGAATGGGAAACATAGATTCTGTGTTTCTATTTTGAAACACAAACAATTTATTAAAAAAATAAAAAAATGGATAAGTTACAAAATAATTATTGTAAATTAATTATAAGTCAATGAAATGTAAAACTTATTATTAAATATAACAATTATGTACAATTTAAAATGAAAGAAAGTTATTTAAATTTAAGAAAAATAGTTCAAAATCTTAGAAATAAAATGAAAAAAAAATTAGTGTAATAAAAAATTTGAAAATATAATTGAAAATTGGAAGAAATGATTTCAAATTGAGATAAATAATTAAAATTTTAGAAAATTAATTCAGAAATAATGATGAATATGATTAAAAATTTCAGAAAATTATGAAGAAATAATATAAATAATTTAAAGTTAAAGAAAATAATTAAAATTAAAAAAATAATTGAAGAATTGTATAATATATTTTAAATAAAGAAAATTTAAAGAAAATTTCAGAAAACTACTTGAAACTTTTAGAAGTTAATTGCAAAAAAAAAAAAGAAAATAATTAAAAATTAGAGAAATTAAATGAAAAAAGATAAACATAATTTAAAATTGAGAGAAATAATTTTTAATTTAAGATAAATAATTGCAAAACATACAGAATACAGGTACATAAAATACAAGAAAATCGTAGATATAATTAAAAAATAAATAGAAAAATGAAAATTTCAGATAAATAATAAAAAATTTTTTGGAAATTATGAAAAAGAAAGTAAGTAATTGAAAATAATAAACACAGAATATAAATAATTGAAAATGGTTAAAAGTTAAAGAAAATAATTTTAAAAAATAAGAGTAATTCAAACTTGTGGAAAATAATTGCCAAATGATTTTAAAATTTGAAACTTGAAGACAATAATTGAAAACAAATTGATTAATAAAGAAGAAAACAATTGAGAACTTAAGAATGGAAATAAAAATTAAATAAAATAATTGAACTATTGTATTTAAAATTAAAAAAATTTAACGATAATCGAAAAAAAAAATAATCAAAAAAAGCGATAATTTTTTAATATTAAAGAAAATAGCAATAATAATAATAACATAATAATTGTTATGATAAAAACAATGATAAGTTAAAAACATTTTGTTATTTTTCTTTAAATTATCAACTGTTTTTTTAAAATTTCAATCTTTAATCTTCAATTTAATTCTTTAATCTTCCATTTATTTCTTTAATTTTTAATTATTTCCTACAATTTTCTGCAATTTTTCGATTGCTTTTTACGTTTTTTAATTGCTTTATTAAAAATTCAATAATTCTCGCATTTTCTCAATTATTAAATATTTTTTTAAAATTTCAATACGATTCTTCAACTTAAAAATGATTTCTTTAATTTTCATTTATTTTTTTACAATTGTTTCCATTATTTGCATTTGTTTTCAATTGAAAATTTATTTTTCTCCTTCAATTTTATGATTATTCTTTAAAATTAACATTTTGTTTTCGAATTCCAATTATTCTCATCATTATTTAATTTTTTTTAATAGTTAATTATTTTCGTCATATTGTAATTTTTCTTTTAATTGTCAATTATTTTCTTGAAATTTCAGTTTAAATCTTTAATTTCCAAGTTATTTCTTCAATTTTTAATTACTTTCTTCAATTCTCAAACATTTTCTTTAGTTTTCAATTATTTTATTCAATTTTTAGTTAATTCCATAATATTAATTAATTTTCGTTTTTCTTTTTTTATTAATTCTTTCATTTATAAAATTGTTTTAAAATTTTAATTCAATTGTTCAATTCTAAAACTATTCTCTTCAATTCTTAGTTATTTTCTTCAAATTTAAATTCCACTTTTCAATTTTCAATTATTTTCTTTAATATTAAAAAATTATCGCCTTTTTTCGATTATTTGTTTTCGATTATCGTTAAATTTTTTTAATTTTAAATACAATAGTTCAATTATTTTATTTAATTTTTATTTCCATTCTTAAGTTCTTAATTGTTTTCTTCTATATTAATTAATTCTCGGTTTTTTTCAATTACTTTTTTCAATTTTATAATTATATTCTTTACATTTTAATTCCATTTAATTTTGCTTCCTCATAGAGGAAGCGTTGTGATCGTTAAGATTTTCGATTTTCCAAAAATAGTGTAAATCGACTCAGTTTCATCTGAAAAGTTCAAATTTTCATTCCTGAGAAAATGTCCGGATGTGTGTGTGTGTATAAGTGTGTGTGTGTGTGTGTGTATGTGTGTATGTGTGTGTGTGTATGTGTGTGTGTATGTGGTAAATTTTTTGTCGCCAGGATATCTCGAGAACGCTTCAACGGATTTTAATAAAATTTGGATGACATATGAAGCTCACAAATATCTAAATTTGGACACAGGGATTTTTGAAAATACCCAATCAAATTTTTTTGAGCACCTTTTTTCATCGAAAATTTCGTTTTTTGGCAAAAGATTTTTTCATGCTAAAAATTCAGTCAAATGAATGAAAAAATCATATTCCTTGTTTCAAAACGAATCGATTGACCTATATAAAGTATATAATTGACCAAAAACTCACGTAAAAAATCATGATTTTTCATTTTTTTTTCTTAAAAAAATCTCGTTTTTGGAAATTTTTTTTAAAAAAAAAAATTTTTCATGCTAAAAATTCAACCAAACGAATTACAAAATCATATTCCTTGTCTCAAAACAAATATTTGACTAAAAACTCACGTATTAATTCATGATTTTTAATTTTTTTTATTGAAAAATCTCGTGTTTTGCCAAAAAAAAATTTCTTGCTAAAAATTCAGACAAATGAATTAAAAGAATCATATTCCTTGTCTCAAAACAAATATTTGACTAAAAACTCACGTATTAATTCATGATTTTTAATTTTTTTTATTGAAAAATCTCGTGTTTTGCCAAAAAAAAATTTCTTGCTAAAAATTCAGACAAATGAATTAAAAGAATCATATTCCTTGTCTCAAAACGAATTGTCTAAAAATAATTGACTAAAAACCCACGTAATAATTCATGATTTTTCATTTTTTTTCATCGAAAAATCTCTTTTTTTGCCAAAAAATTTCTAACAATTATTATTTTTTGACCACAGTTCCTTTTTAAAAAAAATATTCTATTTTAAAAAACGAATATGCTATTCAAAATTAAGTAACTTACCTTTAATTTTTTAGAACATTATTGCTTTTTTTTTTCTTAAACAGATAATAAATTTCATTGATTTGTTATAATTTCTTAAATTTTTTCATTGTCCATTCATTTTCCTTCAACAAAAATGTAGTATAGTGGAAAAAATTAAATTAAATTAAATTAATTAAATTATTATTTTTTATATTATAAATAAATTTATTGCTTCCTCTATGAGGAAGCAAATTATCTTGCTTCCTTGAAAGCGAAGTGTCCATGAAATGGACAGAATTCACACCTAGTTTCAATTTGTTCAATTTGTTCTTGTTTCATTTTTTCATTAATTTTATTCAGTTGTCTATTAATCTAGTCATTTTTCAAATTCTTTTTTCAATTGACAATTATTTTCGTAATTTCTCACACATTTTCTTCAATTTTTCAATTTTTTAATTATTCTTGTCATCTTTCAACTATTTTCTTCATTTATTAATTATTTTCCGCAATTTTCAATTATTTGCTTCAATATTTACAACTTTCTATTATTATCTTAAAATTTTATAATTATTCTTTGATGTTTTAAATTATTTTGTTCGGTTGTGAATTAATCTAGTCATTTTTTGAATTATTTTTTTCAACTGTCTATTAATCGTGTTATTTTTCGGATTTTTTTTCATTTGACAATTATTTTTGTCATTCTTGACATATTTTCTTCAATTTTTTAATTAATCTCGTAATTTTATTAACTATTATTATTATTTGCATTTTTAATTAATTTCCGCAATTTTCAATTATTTGATACAATTTTTTCATTTTTTAATTATTATCTTGAAATTTTATAATTATTCTTGAATTTTAAAATTCATTCGTTTAGTTGGTGTATTAAACTAGCTATTTTTTAAATTTTCTTTTCAATTGTCAATTATCTTCGTCATTTAGTTTTTTTTTTCAATCAAAAATTATTTTTTCAAATTTTAAATTTTTTTCCACAATTTTTTATTATTTATTTCAATTTTCAATCCAGTTCAGTTTGCAAATATTACCAGTTATTCTTATTATAATTTTGCAAGTATTTTGTTAAAATTTAACATTTATTGTTTAATTTTTTAAACTATTCTTTTCAATTATTATTATGTTACTTTAATTTTTAATAGAATTGTTCAATTATTTTCTTTAATTTTTAATTCTATTCTTCAATTTTTATTTCAATTCTTCAGTTTTCAATTGTTTTCTATTATATTCATTAATTATCCGCTTTTTTTAATTAATTTTTTTTCAATTTTTAAGTATATTCCATAAATTTCAATTCAATTTTTTATTGCTTTTTTCAATTTTCAATTATTGCTTTTAATTATAATTTTTTTTTCGATTTTCAATCCAGTTGTTAAATGTGCAATTATTCCTAACAATTATTCCTATAATTTTCTTAATTTTTAAACTTGCAATTATTTTCTTAAAACTTAAAATTTCTTATTTAATTCTTACAATTATTTTTTTCAGTTGTCTATTAATCTAGTTATTTTTTAAATTTTGTTTTCAATGGCCAATAATTTTCGTAATTTTTTACATATTTTTTTCAATTTTTCAACTATTTCCTTCAATTATGAATTATTTTCCGCAATTTTCAATTATTTCCTACAATTTTTTCAATTTTCAATTGTTATCTTGAAATTTTATAATTATTCTTGAATTTTAAAATTATTTCGTTCGGTTGGTGTATTAAACTAGCTATTTTTTTAATTTTTTTTAAATGTCAATTATTTTCGTCATTTTGTAATTTTTTTTCAATTAGACATTATTTTTTCAAATTTTAAATTTATTCTTAAATTTTAAATTTTTTTCCTCAATTTATTATTTTCTTCAATTACAATAATTATTTTTTTCAAATTTTAATCCAGTTCAATTTGCAAATATTATACAGTTATTCCTAATATAATTTTGCAAGTATTTAGTTAAAATTTAAAATTTATTGTTCAATTTCTTAAACTATTTTTTTCAATTATTATTATTAAGTTTCTTGAATTTTAAATACAATTGTTCAATTATTTTCTTTAATTTTTAATCCTATTCTTCAATTTTTATTTCCATTCTTCAGTTTTCTATCGTTTTCTTCTACATTCATTAATTATCGGCTTTTTTTAATTAATTTTTTTCAATTTTTAAGTATATTCCATAAATTTCAATTCAATTTTTTATTGCTTTTTGCAATTTTTTATTATTTACTTCAACTTTAATTATTTTTCTTTCCATTTTCAATCCAGTTGTTAAATGTGCAATTATTTCCAACAATTATTCCTATAATTTTCTTAATTTTTAAATTTGCATTTATTTCCTAAAACTTAATATTTCTGGGTCAATTTTTACAATTATTTTTTTCAGTTGTCTATTAATCTACTTATTTTTAAAATTTTGTTTCAATTGCTAATAATTTTCGTAATTTTTTGCATATTTTCTTCAATTTTTCAACTATTTCCTTCAGTTATTAATTATTTTCCGCAAGTTTCAATTATTTCCTACAAGTTTTTCAATTTTTAATTATTATCTTAAAATTTCATAATTATTCTTTGATTTTTTAAATTATTATTTTCTCAATTTTGTAATATATTTTCTTTAATTTCAATTATTTTGTTCGATTTCCAATCCAATTGTTAAATGTGCAATTATTTTCAACAATTATTCCTATAATTTTCTTAATTTTTTAATTTGCAATTATTTTCATTAAATTTAATATTTCTGGTTTAATTTTTACAATTATTTTTTTCAGTTGTCTATTAATCTAGTTATTTTTTTAATTTTGTTTTCAATTGCCAAAAAAATTTTTAATTTTTTACATAATTTCTTCAATTTTTCAAGTATTTCCTTTAATTATTAATTATTTTCCGCAATTTTCAATAATTTCCTACAATTTGTTCAATTCTTAATTATTATCTTAAAATTTTATAATTATTCTTTGATTTTTTAAATTATGATTTCCTTAATTTTTTTTTATATTTTCTTTAATTTCAATAACTGTGTAATTATGTAGTCATTTTTCGAATTATTTTTTTAACAGTCAATTATTTTCGTCTATTTTCAGATATATTCTTCAATTTCGTAATTTTCATTATAATTCTTACTATTAACATTTAAATTTAAATCATTACTAAAAAGAATGACACTAGAGATTCTATTTTCTTACATTGATTCTCGATTAGAATTTTGGCCTGTTATATTCTCGTTCCCATTACCGTTCTCCAGGTAATATTACTTCTTCGCAACTCTACACTTCTCATTTTCTATTTTACTTAAGCTTCTTTGTAAAAAATAAATCCTGAACTGAATTCGAACCGACTATAATCGTCTTTTATTAAATCAGAAAACAAATTGCCTTCTTTGAGACACTCGTTTGAGTTGAATGTAACAGAGTCTTCGATCCTTACAAGTGCAAATTGTGCCTCTTGACTAATTTGGCATACACGTGTTCTTTCAAAGGCAATTATCTTGACAATAAAAAATTGACACTTGTCAGCAAGCTTTGTAAAGCAAAATTTCCAATATTAATTGCAATTTATTTTTAGTCCCAGAGATGGGGAAAATAAATGAGTTGGTGTTTTAATAAACACAAAGAGTCTCTTTGACTAAAAAGTAAAAATTTAAAGAGTCAATTTTCAGATTAGAGGACCGACAGTGCAGCACACGATTCTTTATTCTTCATCGTTAAATCCTTTTTTCGTTTTGCATAATTCATGAAAAAGCTCTCCTAGATGGTCTCATTTAACACTCGACTAAGCCAGTTTCTTTACTTTGTATCATGATGAGATATACTCATTGAAAATTGTTCGGCTCTTTATTGGTTCATGAAAATCCAACTTGACTATATTTTATACATAATCCAACTTTTGAATCACGAAAGAAGGTTAATTCGCATATATATATATCCCGAGTTTGAAATTGCCTTAATTACATTTCTCCAGTGAACTATAACTTTTAAGACACGCTCATTATACTTTTTCCGTTTAATTATTATTTTTTCTGACACACGATTATGCGACATTTCAACTTTCAATGACGGGAGAGAAAGGAAAAAAAAGAGAAGAGATTTTTAATTACTACTTTGCCAAGAGAAATGAAAGCAGCTCTCAAATTAAGTGAAGAGCAATATAAAATTAATTCAAGAAATTTTCCACTTTTTGCGACAGAAATTTTTTTACGATCACGAGAGTTTACGATTGAAAATAGGTATATTTTTCTTAGGGAAAATCAAGTTTAATAAAATTCTTATAGTTCTCGACTCAAATCAGATTAATCAATAAATAAAACTTTTATGGAACTTCATTTTCGAAGAGAATGAAATTTTGCCGCTTTTGAATAGAAAATAAAATTCAATAAAGCGGGAATTGATCAAAAAAGAAATTTATTTAAATTGAAATGAATATAAACGCGATTGATTAAAATTGAAATTGTCTGGAGTATCGAATAATTGGAACTGAGTTTATTTTAGTTTTTTAGCAAAAATTATTTAAATTTTCTATGTATGTCGTTTCAAACCTCAATTCGTTTAAATTTTATCTAATATTAACTAGACTTAAATAATATGGACGTAATTTATTTTATTATTAAGAAATAGTTTCATAAAAACCAACTAAAACGAATTCGAGAAAGTTTTATATTATCAAATCTTTATTTGGCAGAATTTTTATTTACACTAATTTTGCCATTTCATAGAATTCTTAAAATGATGAATTATCATTTGACAGAATATTTATTTGTCCGTGCGAATAAATAACCACAAAAAAATTTTCTTTAGAATTTCAAAACTGACCAATCATACTTTTTGACAATTTCTGATTGGTTAAATTTACTAAAAATTAGTTTTGTTTATCTAAAAGTTAAAATTAATCAATTTAGATCAATTCTAATAACTCTTGCTCAAAGTTAGCTAATTTTTTGTAAAATTAAATTTTGTTAAGTTAGCAGAGTTTGTAAATATTTAGGTTTCGCTAAAAAAAAGTAATTTTTTTTTAAATTGAAGATTTTGCTAAAATTTAGTAAATTTTGCTAAAAAGTAGTTCTTCTTATATTAGTAGATATTACTAAAAATTAGTTATTTTGCTAAAATGAGTAGTTTTGAATAAAAATTAGCAGTTAAACAAAATTCACTGAATTTTCAAAAACGTACTAAGTTTCTCTTTGAATCTGAATTAGTTAAAAATAACTAATTTGATAACGAAAAGTCATCCTTTTAGTCAAATAGTTATATTTCTACTAATTATTTAGTAATCCTTTTAGTCAAATAGTTATATTTCTACTAATTATTTAGTAAAAATAACTAATTATTAGTTAAATTCATTTTTAGGTTATGTCAAAGTAACTAAAATTTAGTAAAATTCTGTTTACTAATTCAATTCGGCAAATTTTAAATATTTCTAAATTATTTATTTACTGACTAATAATTTGTCCGTGTTGACTAATTAGTTATTTTTCACTAATTGATAAAACGAAAAGTGAGACATAAATTTACTAATAAATAATTAGTTATATTTTTAATGAATTCAAATTTCAAGAAGTTTTTAAAAATTGGTAAGTTTGTGAAAAATTAGTAGATTTAGCAAAAAATTTGTAGATTTTTATAAAGCTTAGTAGAGTTTGCTAAAAATAAATTAATTCAGCTAAAAATATGCAAATATTTGTTAAAAATAAGTAAACTTAGATAAAAAAAAAAAAATCCATTAAAAATTTATAGTTTTCACTGAAAATTGTCAGATTAGCACAAAAATTGTTATTAAAAAAATTATTACTACAAAAAAAAAACGGTCTTGTAAAAAAATATCAGATTTTCATGATAAATATTTTTTTTCTAATATTAGTTGGTTTTTCCAAAAATTAGTAATTTTGACAAAAATCTGCAGATTCTGTTACAAATTTGTAGATTTCTCTTTAAGTTATTAAACATTGCTAAAAACAAACCATTTCGCTAAAAATAATTAGTTTTTGCAAAAATTATAACAAAATTTCTTTAAATTTAATTTAATTGAATTTTGTGTTTTCCAATTTGTAGTGCAGTCCAAAAATTTTTTGTTTAAGGGCATGTGATGGATTATGACGTCACTGGTATAGCCAAAATTTGTCCGTAACTTTTCTCATAAAATATTAAATATTTTGTCATGAAACTTGGTAGAATTACTTAAAATGACATTAGGAAGGTCTCTCAGAACCAAGTTTGTTTAAATTTTGGACCAAAATTAATTTTTGAAAATTTTCGAAAAAATAGAATATTTTTTAAAAATCAATTTTGAGCCAAAATTCAAACAAACTCGGGTCTGAGAGACCTTCCTTATGACATTTTAAGTAATTCTACCAAGTTTCATGACAAAATATTCAATATTTTATGAGAAAAGTTACGGACAAATTTTGCCTATACAAGTGACGTCATACTCCATCACATGCCCTTAAGCTCAAATTTTCAGGGGTTCTTCTATGCACATGCCGCTTTGGCATGAACTAGGATAATAAAGATCCATTGATATTTAACCCTTTTTTTAAACAAATTAAGTTGTAAAAAAAGGGGTAAAAAATTTAAACTTCCATTTTGTTTCCTTTCATCGGAATTAAAAGATCCTAGTTCATGCGATAACTATAGATCCAAATTGTAAGAAAATACTTGATTTTATGATTTTAGACAATCCAAACTCTAGATATCGTGTCGGCCAGTAAAATTTAAGGCTAACTTTAAGCAGCTATTTCGCAGAAATAAACAATCAAAAATAAAAATGAAAAATATTTTTTGTCACTTTTAAATGTCAATTTTTCTGTATAAAAAGACTGGGTTATAAAAATATATTTTAATATAAAAAATAAATCTTTGAAAATTTGTACAATAAACCCATACTGACCCCTTAATTCTTTAATCTTAGATTTATTTCTTTAATTTATAATTATTTTCTTCAATCCTCATTTATTTACCTTAATTTTCAATTTTTATTTTTCGTTTTTCAATTATTTTTATTTAATATTCAATAATTCTCGCATATATCTCAATTATCATTTTTTTTTTTTTTTTTGAAATTTTAATACAATTTTTCAATTTCCAATTGATTTCTTCAATTTTCATTTATTTTCTACAATTTTTTCCATAATTTTCATCAGTTTTCAATTGTTATTTTATTATTCTCATTCAATTTTATGATTATTCATTAATTTAAAAAATAAATTTTGTTTAAATGACGATTATTCTCACCATTTTTCAATATTTTTTTCAATTGTTAATTTTTTTTTTTTAGTAGTTAATTATTTTCGTCAATATTTAATTATTTTTTCTATATTGTATAATTATTCTTTTAATTAACAATTATTTCTTTAAAATTTCCATTCAATTCTTTAATGTCCAGTTTATTTCATCAATTTTTAATTATTTTCTTCAATTTTCGACTGCTTTCTTTAATTTTTAATTATTTTTATCAATTTTCAATTAATTCCTAAATATTCAATAATTCTCGGATTTTTAAAATTATTTTTTTTCATTCATAAAAAGTGTTTTAAAATTACATTTCAATTATTCAATTCTAGAACTATTCTTTTCAATTCTCAGTTATTTTCTTCAAATTTAAATTCCACTTTTCAATTTTAAATTATTTTAACTTTAATATTAAAAAAAAATCGCCTTTTCTCAATTATTTTTCTATTATCGTTAAGTTTTTTTAATTTTAAATACAATTGTTCAATTTTTTTTTTAATTTTTATTTCCATTCTTCAGTTTTTAGTTGTTTGCTTCTATATTCATTAATTCTCAGATTTTTTTAATTACTTTTTTCAATTTTTAATTATATTCGTTAAATTTTAATTCCATTGTTTAACTTTTAATTGCTTTCTGCAATTTTCAATTATTTTTTTTCAATTTTAATTTTAATTTTTTTTATTTTTAATACTGATATTAAATGTGCAAGTATTCCTAACAATTATTCTTTTAAATTTTCCTAATTTTTCAATTTGCAAATATTTTCTTTAAACTTAATATTTCTTGATTAATTTTTTGGGCCCGTATCATTTTGACACACATTTTTTCGGTCAACTTGTTATATTGTACTCTCGAAGATGAATGTTATATTTTACTCCTTCTGAAATCAAAGATTTTTAAGTCTTATTTATTAAATAATTGATTTTAATACATTAAATTAATATTAAAAGACTTAATTAATCCAGTAAGTACAATTATTGAATAATTAAAACTTAAAAATCTTTAATTTTAGTAGGAGTAAAATATAACATTCATCTTCGGGAGTACAATATAACAAGTTGCACGAAAAAATTTGTGTCAAAATGATATGGGCCCAATTTTTTCAGTAATTTTTTTCAGTTGTCTATTAATCTAGTCATTTTTTTAATATTGTTTTCAATTGACAATAATTTTCGTAATTTTTCACATATTTTCTTCAATTTTTTCAATTTTTAATTATTATCTTAAAATTTTAAAATTATTTTTTGATTTTTTAAAATTTTTTGTTCGGTTGTGAATTAATCTAGTCACTTTTTGAATTTTGTTGTCAATTGTCAATTTTTTTTGTTATTCTTGAAATATTTTCTTCACTTTTCAATTATACTTGTCATTTTTTTTAACTATGTCCTTCAATTATTAATTATTTTCTGCAACTTTCAATTATTTCCTACAATGTATTCAACTTTCTATTTTTTTCTTGAAATTTTATAATTATTCTTTAATTTTTTGAATTATTTTGTTAATCTAGTCATTTTGCAATTTTTTTTCGTTTAATTAACAATTATTTTTTTAAATTTTAATTTAATTCTTAAGGGCGTGTGATGGATTATGACGTCACTGGTATAGGCAAAATTTGTCCGCAACTTTCCTCTTAAAATATTAAATATTTTTTTATGAAACTTAGTAGAATTACTTAAAATGTCATTAGGAAGGTCTCTCAGACCCGAGTTTGTTTAAATTTTGTCTAAAAATTGGGTTTTAAAAAAGTTTGCAATTTTTCAAAAAATTCCCAAAACTAATTTTGGGCCAAATTTTAAACAAATTCGGGTCTGAGAGACCTTTCTAATAACATTTTAAGTAATTCTACCAAGTTTCGTGAAAAAATATTCAATATTTTGAGAAAAAAGTTACGGACAAATTTTGCCTATAACAGTGACGTCATAATCCATCACATGCCCTTAAACTTGGAATTTATTCCCTAAATTTTTTATTATATTCTTCAATTTCAATTATTTTTTTCGATTTCCAATACAGTTGTTAAATGTGCAATTATTTCCAATAATTATTCCTATTTTCTTAATTTTTCAATTTGCAATTATTTTCTTTAATTTAATATTTATTGTTTAATTTTTTCATTAATTTGTTCAATTGTCTATTAATCTTGTCATTTTTCGGATATTTTTTCAATTGACAATTATTTTTGTCATTCTTCACCTATTTTCTTTAATTTTTTAAAATTTTTCTCGTCATTTTTTAACCGTTTCCTTCAATTATGAATTATTTTCCAAAATTTTCAATCATTTGCTCCAATTTTTTATTTTCGATTATTATCTTGAAATTTTATAATTCTTCTTGGATTTTAAAATTATTTCGTTCGGTTGTGTATTAAACTAGCTATTTTTCGAATTTTCTTTTCAATTGTCAATTATTTTCGTCATTATGTAATTTGTTTTCCAATAATAAATTATTTTTTCAAATTTTAAATTTATTCTTACATTTTCTATATAATTCTTCAATTCAAAATTTTTTTCCCGCAATTTTTTATTATTTTATTCAATTTTCAATTCAGTTTAATTTGCAACAGTTATTTCTAATATTAATAATAATAATCGTAAACTTCATTCTTTCATTCTTTCATTCTGTCCACACCTGAAGTTTGGCACAATAGATGTTTTTTGTTTTAAATTAATAAATTTTGAAAAAATGTATTTTTATATTAATTATACGATTTCTAATTTTATTTATGTAATTATTAATTCTCCTGAATCTAAAATTTAAATGAATTGACAAATTTATATATTTTATTTTCAATAATAATAATGTATTACAATACAAACGTGTCTTATTTAAATCTAATTTACATGAATAATTTTCATAATAATATTTTATTCTGTTAATTACTTATACAATATAAATAAGAATGAAGAATGAAATATCATGATGTAATTGGAAGAAAGCGGGCACTGTTTTCAAATATTTTTTAAGACTTTTAAATACTTTTTTATAATTTATTTCTCTTTTAATCATTTTATTTTTTTTTTAACTTAAAACTTTCTGCCCTATTTTAAATTAAAATACGTACCAAATTAAATTTCACCAAATAAATGTTGTATTTTTTATCTCAAAATGCTTATTTTTTTATTGGTAAATTATTAAACTTATTTAATTTCTAATTTTATTATAGGTTTAAACTTAGGATCAATTATAATTTTAATCAGTTCAATTGGAAGAACAAAAAAAAAAGATTGACTGAAATATAGTCCAAGCCTGTCAGGCTAAAAATTCATTAAAATCTTAATCAAGGATCCCAAAATTTTTATACAAAAAACACTAATACTCGTTTTAATAAAATCAAGTTTAGAATTTTTAATTTAATTTAATTTGTAAAGGTAGAAGATTGAAATAATTGTTCCCACCATTAAGGATTCAAATAAAAATGAGTTATAAATCTTAAAACTTTAGTTATATTTTAATTTTGATCAATTGAAATTTGAAATAATTTCAATTTGAATCGATAGAAGTTGGAAATTTTTGAATTTGGAAAAATAAAAAATATTGCTAGAAATTTTGAAGAATGGTTTGTGATTAATTGAATTTCGTAAAGAAATTTTAAGAATAAGGAATTCTTATTATCAAAAGATGCTTGGAATAAATCAAGTTTGCATAGAAGTTTAAATATATTTTGTTCAAAAAACTATTGAAAAATAAATATTCTTACTTTTTGAAACATACTCTAAAATTTTTTATTTTTAATTGGGGGAAGAAAATCTTATTTATTTTTCTTAAATTTCATTCTATTTATTAATTTGTAACAAATTTTAATAATTCAAAATTCATTCACACATATAGATGTTTTTTTTGTTTTAAATCAATAGTTTTGGAAAAAATGTCTTTTTATATATGATTTCCAATTTTACTTATTTATTTATTACATCTCCGGAATTTAAAATTTTAAAATTAAGTAATAAATTTATATTTTATTTTTAACAATTGTGTATTAAAATATAAATGCGTGTTTTATTTAAATATACTTTACAGTTTTTAATAAAGATTGACAACACTTTAAACATAATATGTAAATTAATGAAAAAATATGTATAAGTAATTTGAAATAATTTATTGTTTCCAATATATTCGACGATTTAATTATAATTTTATTGAATACAACATAAATAAGAATAAGAATTAGATATCATGAAATTAAATTGAAGAAAGCGAGCACAGTTTTCTAATATTTTTTAAGGCTTTTTAAATATCGTCTTTATAATTTATTCCTATTTTTTGGTAGACTTATATTTGTTAAACTAAATATATTTAATTCGGTTGATATAAAAATTTCTTAAAATTATAAGCGTAGAAGTTTAAATTGAATGATATTTAGATTTTTAAACATAGAAAAAGAAGACTGCTTCAGTAAAAAAATTTAGAATCGATAAATTCAAGTAATAGTTGATTAAAGTTTGAATTATAAATATAAGTTTGAATCCATTTGAAATTTTCAAATTTCTATAAGTTGAAATTAATAGTTTTTAAATTTACAAATAATTTCAGGTTCCCTTGTTTCCAATTTTTTAAAATATTTTTAGACTTCAATAGTGGAAATTGTAATCATAAAGTTTGGATTGATTTAAGTTTTGATACTGTAATACACATTTTTTATAATTTGAAGATTGTAATATTGGTTGCAGTTTTAAATTCGTAATTTAAATATGCATTGTTAAATTAAAAAATATTTATAAGTTTATAATAATTTCAACATGAATTGATTAAAACTTGAACTATTAAATGTTTTAAATAATAATTGAAGTTTATTATTATTCAAATTTGAATAATTGATAATCATTCCTACATATCTCATTTTAAGACACTTTTTGCGCCTCAGATACAATAAAGATACCATATTATCGTAGTTTAAAATACTTCCAAGACACTTGTTTTTAGAGTGTACTAATTAAAATTTGAAACAATTGAAATACGTATTAGTTAAATCAAGTTTAAAAATTTTAATTTAATTTAATTTGTAAAAGTAAAAGATTGAAATAAAATAAAATGAACTTATTTTTATTTTAATTCCTAATGGTGGGAACAAAAATTATTTCAATCTTTCAATTTTACAAATTACTTTGGTTATATTGCAATTTTGATTATAATTGAAGTTTGAAATAATTTAAATTTGAACTATTAGAAATTGGGAATTTTTTAGTATGGGAAAATTAAAATTTATATTAACGGAAATTTTTGAGAATGGTTCGTTACTAATCGAATTTCGTATTGTTTAAAGAAAATTTTAAAATAAAGATTTCATATCAATAGAATTTTAAAATAAATGAAATTTATATAGAAAATTGTAATAATTGTATTAATAAAAAATATTTTGTTCGAAAGCTATTTAAAAAAATATTCTTACTTTTTGTAACGCACTATACTTAAAAACTTTTTATTTTAACTTAGCAACAAATCGGAGTTATTCTCTAAAATTTCTTTGTATTTATTAGTTTATAACACATTTTAATAAATAAAAATTAGTTCACAAAATTTAATTTAATAGTATAATTAATTTAATCTACATAAGTTCAGTTTGTTTTTTGTATTAAAACTATACTAGTCAATGAAGAATGTAATTCTCGCGCGCTTGAGCGCGCGTATTTTTGGCTAGTTAATAATAATAATCGCAAACTTCATTCTTTCATTCTTTCATTCTGTCCACACCTGAAGTTTGGCACAATAGATATTTTTTGTTTTAAATTAATAACTTTTGAAAAAATGTATTTTTATGTCAATTATAAGATTTCTAATTTTATTTATTTATTTATTAATTTTCCTGAATCTAAATTTGAAATCGATTGACAAATTTATGTATTTTATTTTCAATAATAATAATAATGTATTACAATACAAACGTGTCTTATTTAAAACTACTTTACAGATTTTAATAATGATTCAAAACACTTTAAACATAATATGAAAATTAATGTATATTTTATATTATAATTTATAATAATATATGAATCATTTTCATAATAATATTTTGTTCTTTTAATTACTTCTAAAAAATATAATATAAATAAGAATAAAGAAGTAAATATCATGATAAAATTTGAAAAAAGCGAGCACTGTTTTCAAATATTTTTGTAGACTTTTAAATGCCTTTTATATAATTTATTCCTCTTTTAATCATTTTTTTTTTAATTTAAAACTTTCTTCCCTATTTTAAATAAAAATACGTACCAAATTAAATTTCTCCAAATAAATGTTGTATTTTTTATCTCAAAATGCTTATTTTTTATTGGTAAATTAATAAGCTTATTTAATTTCTAATTTGATTATAGGTTTCAAATTAGGATCAATTATAATTTTAATTAGTTCAATTGGAAGAACAAAAAATAAGATTGACGGAAATATACTTTTCCCTATATTACAGATTATGAATTTTAAAATTTTAGTTATATTTTAATTTTGATTAATTTAAGTTTGAAATAATTTCAATTTGAATAGATAGAAGTTGGAAATTTTTTAATTTGGAAAAATGAAAAATATTGATACAAATTTTGAAGAATGGTTTATTATCAATTGAATTTTGTAAAGAAATTTTAAGACTAAGGAATTCTTATTATCAAAAGATGTTTGGAGTAAATTAAGTTTGCATAATAGTTTAAATATATTTTGTTCAAGAAACTATTGAAAAAGAAATATTTTTACTTTGTGTAACATACAATAAATTTTTTTATTTTTAACTAGGGAAGAAAATCTGATTTATGTTTTAAAATTTCTTTCTATTTAATAATTTGCAACAAATTTTAATAGATCAAAATTATTTCACACCTATAAATGTTTTTTTGTTTGTTTTAAATCAATACCTTTTAAAAAAATGTATTTTTATTGTAGAATTTCTAATTTTACCTATTTATTTATTAATTCTCTGTAATTTAAAACTTGAATTAAGTAATAAATTTATATTTTATTTATACAATACTGTATTAAAATATAAACGCGTATTTTACTGTAATCTACTTTATAGTTCTTAATAAAGATTTACAACACTTTAAACATAATATGTAAATTCATGAAAAAATATGTATAAATAATTCGAAATAATTTAATGTTTCCAATATATTCGACAATTTAATTATAATTTTATGGAATATAACATAAATGCCGTCTTTATAATTTATTCGTATTTTTTGGTAGACTTATGTTTGTTAAATTAAATATATTTAATTCGGCTGATGTAAATTGAATGATATTTAGATTTTTGGAAATTAAGAATTTAAATTGTTTCAAATAATTCTTAGGAAAAGAAGTCTGCATCAATAATAAAATTTAGAATCGGTAAATTTAAGTATTAATTGATCAAAGTTTGAATTAAATATAAGTTTGAATCGATTTGAAATTTCCAATTTCTAGAAGTTGAAATTAATAGTTTTTAAATTTCTAAATTTCTAGAAGTTGAAATTAATAGTTTTTAAATTTGCAAATGATTTCATGTTACATTGTTTCCAACATTTTAAAATATTTTTAGATAAAGATTGAAATAAAAGAAAATGAACTCATTTTTATTTTAATTCCTAATGTAGGGAATTCAAATTATTTCAATTTTTCACTTTTACAAATTACATTAAATTAAAAATCTTAAAACTTTGGTTATATTGTAGTTTTGATTATAATTGAAGTTTGAAATAATTTAAATTTAAATTAATAGAAGTTTGGAATTTTTTAATTTGGAAAAATTAAATTTTGTATTAATAGAAATTTTTGAGAATGGTTTGTTATAAATCGAATTTCGTATTGTTTAAAGAAAATTTAAAAATAAAGATTTCATATCAATAGAGGTTTGGAATAAATAAAATTTGTATAGAAAATTGTATTAATTTTATTATTAAAAAATATTTTGTTCAAAAAACTATTTAAAAAAATCTTTTTGTAACGCACTATAAAAACCTTTTTATTTTCAACTTAGAAAGAGAATCAGAGTTATTCTCTAAAATTTCTTTGTATTTAATTATTTATAACACATTTTAATAAATAAAAATTAATTTACAAAATTTAATTTGATAGTATAATTAATTTAATATAAATAAGTTCAGTTTGTTTTTTGTATTGAAATTATACCTGTCAATGAAAAATGCAATTCTCGCGCGCTTTAGCGCGCGTATTTTTGGCTAGTTTCTATATAATGTTTCAAGTATTTTGTTAAAATTTAACATTTATTGTTTAATTTTTTAAACTATTCTTTTCAATTGTATATTTATGTAGCCATGGCTATTTTTCGAATTTTGTTTTCGACTGTCAATTATTTTTCGTCATTTTTCAGATATATTCTTCAATTTCGTAATTTTTATTATTTTAATTTGCAAAAATTTCTTTTAAATAACCAACGACAATACAAAGTTTGTTGCTAGCTTAATAATAATTAAATAATTTAATTTATTAATTTATATTTAAATTACTGGTAACATTAATTGAAATAGTTTTAATCATTAAATTTTAAATACAATTTGAATATGTCAGAGTGTGTAAGAGTCAAGATACCTATCTACACAATTGACTTATATAAGAATAGCAACGTCGAGCATTATTTTAAGCACCTTTATTAACACGTCAAAGTGTCATCCTTTCAACGTTAATCGATTATTATCGCATCTTTTTAAAAAGCGTGGTATCGGCTAATGAGTGTAAAAATAGATTAGGTGCCGGTGTAATTTGAAAAGGGTCGCCAGATTCTGACCGTGATGCTTTAAGGGTCTCAAAGCTCTAATACCATATAACACGGTGGTTTATTACAACCCAGGAGGAAATTCCTCGTCAAGCTAGTATATAGTATTTATTGATTTGCGATGGTGAGCCCGTGTTATATTGTCCTATAGGGGATTTCGTTTGGCTTATGGAGATACATGGTAATATACGATAAACAAAACCTGCTCAGAGTCTCATAGTCCATTCAACGATAAAGTTGAACAGTGTCCGAGCATACATGTAACATAAATCATACCTCAAGTTGACGCAACATGCTCAAAGCGTGTATTACGACTATAATTAATTAACGCTATCAAATATGCCACCAATCGTATTCCTCTGCGACGAATAACCATAACTTGGTCTTAGCTTTAACGCTAAGTACTCCTAGCAATTAAATGCTTTTAAGCTGAGAGAGATATACGATCTCTTATAAATATGTATATTTAATCAAAATTTAATTTATTTCTGCGACAAGAATTTATTTGTATTTATATTACTGTTTATTTATTTGTTTACTTTGATTTGTTTCGATTTTAATTTTAATTCAGCTTAGATTTGACCTCGATTTAGAGAGTATTTTAATGTGACGTCACTAGTCAAGAAGGTTAGGTCTTTTTGTCAAGAAGGTTAGGCTCGGACCCAAATAGCAATGTGCCCAACTGCCCAGGGATGGGTAAATGTAGAAAACTCGAGGTTTTCTACGTATAATACATAAAGGACGTGTTATACGTAGAAAATTGTCGAAAACCTAGTTTTCTACGTGAACTTTGTAAACAGTGTAACATAACCTATTTATCACATACAATTTTAAATATTATACATTTAGGTATAATTAATTGTCCTTTAAAATTTGTTTAAACAGGGAATAAAGCTTTAATATGTTATTTAACAATATTTAACATTTCTAATGTTAATAATAGCATTCTCTGCTATACGTTAACAAGTTTCAGCAAGATGTCATGTGATTAACAATTTTTTATGTATAGGAATTTAAAAAATTGACAGAAAGCCTAATATTTAAAATATTAAAAAATTCTAAAGTCTTTTTAACTAGTTATTTAAATTTAATTTCTTTCCATGATTACCCTGCGGTTGTGGCAGTTTTAAAAAATATTTTTATTTTAATTATGCCGGTAACTGCAATATTTATTTTGGTCTCGATTTGTTTTTATAATATTATCCAAACTGTCTACGAACATTTCTCTTGTTAATAAATATATTTAAAACATTTTTAACTTAGTTTAAAATAATTCCAGACATATAACCAATAATTTTCTAGGATTAGACACAAAATTATTTCAAAAACTTTTATTAACACTTTGTAGATCAATTTGAATGACTTTATAGGATTTCTAGTGATGATATTCTGGAAAAAAGTATTTAAATTAATATTAAAATCATACAAATATGTTGTCACAATATCAGGTAAAGTCTTTATAAAAATAAAGGTTATGTTATATATATGTATCCCGCTCATTTAGTCACGTGATAAAATCCGGTTACATTCTCGAGAATATAACTGAGAATATTCTCCTTCCGGAGAATTTATGAGAATTTTCTATGTTTGAATGAGCCGCACTATTTTGAAGCACAAACAATTTATTATAAAAAAAAAAAAAAATGGAAATATAACAAAATAATTATCATAACAAATTAACTATAAGTCAATGAAGTGTAAAAATTATTGAATTAAATATAACAATTATGAACAATTTTAAAATGAAAGAAAGTAATTTAAATTTGAGAAAAATACTTCAAAATCTTGGAAATAAAATGAACAAAAAATTAGTATAATGAAAAATTTGAGAATATAATTGAAAATTGGAAGAAATGATTTCAAATTGAGATAAATAATTAAAATTTTAGAAAATTAATTGAGATAATGATGAAAATGATTAAAAGTTTAAGAAAATTATGAAGAAATAATATAAATAATTTAAAAATGAAGAAAATAATTAAAATTGAAAAAAATAATTGATAAATTTGCATAATATATTTTAAATAAAGGAAATTGAAATTATGAAAAAGAATGTAAGTAATTGAAAATAATAAACAAGTAGTATAAATAGTTGAAAATTGAATTAAATAATTATTAATGATTAAAAATTAAAGAAAATAATGGAAAATTTGAGAAAAATATTTAAAAATTTTAGGAAATAATTTAAAAAAAATAAAAATTATTAAAACTTGTGAAAAATAATTAGAAAATGATTTTAAAATTTAAAACTAAAAGATAATAATTGAAATATGATGAAAACAATGGTAAGTTAAAAAAAAATTTGTTATTTTTTCTTCAATTATAAACTATTTTTTTAAAACTTCAATTTAAATCTTTAATCTTTAATTTAATTCTATAATCTTCCATTTATTTAGTTTATTTACAATTATTTTCTTCAAATTTAAATTGCATTCTACGTTTTTTAATTACCTTATTCAAAATTAAATAATTTTCTTATTTTCTGAATTATCAAATTTATTCTAGAAATTTCAATACAATTCTTCAACTTCCAAATGATTTTTTTAATTTTCATTTATTTTTTAAAATGGTTTTCATTAATTTCATCAATTAAAAAAAAATTTTTTCAATGCTGATTATTCTCGACATTTTTAAAATTTTTTTCGATTGTTAATTATTTTTTTTTTTTAAGTTAATTGTTTTCGTCAATATTTTATTACTTTTAGAATATTTATTTATTTATTTATTTATCTACATATATACGGGCATTATTTATGCCCATTTGTACAGGGTACTATTAATAATAACAATAGTGTATGATACGTAATTGACCGCAATTGTCATTGATTACTGCTGACTAAAATTAAAGTACGCAGTAATATTGTAATTTTTCTTTTAATTATCAATTATTTTCTTGAAATTTACATTTAATTTTTTAATTTCCAATTTATTTCTTCAATTTTTAATGATTTTCTTTAATTCTCAAAAATTTTCTCTAAATTTCAATTATTTTGATCGATTTTCAATTAATTCCTTAATATTCAACAATTCTCTTATTTTTTCAATTAATTTTTTCACTGATAAAAATTGTTTTTTAATTTTATTATTAAAAAATTATCGCTTTTTTTTTTTTTATTATTATTAAGTATCTTTAATTTCAAATACAATTGTTCAATTATGTTCTTTAATTTTTGATTCTATTTTTCAATTTTTATTTACATTCTTCAGTTTTCAATTGTTTTCTTCTATAATTATTAATTCTCTGCTTTTTTAAATTTTTTTTTCAATTTTAAGTATATTCCGTAAGTTTCAGTTCAATTTATTGTACTCAATAAATAAATGAATAAATACAAATTCTTCAATTGTCAATTATTTTTTTTAATTTTAATTTTTTTTTTTTTTGATTTTCAATGCAGTTATTTCCAACAATTATTATTATAATTTTCTTAATTTTTCAATTTGCTTCTTTTTTAATTTTTACAATTTTTTTCAGTTGTCTATTAGTCTAGTCATTTTTTGAATTTTGTTTTCAATTGACAATAATTTTCGTAATTTTTCACATATTTTCTTCAATTTTTTCAATTTTTAATTATTATCTTAAAATTTTAAAATTATTTTTTGATTTTTTAAATTATTTTGTTTGGTTGTGTATTAATCTAGTTATTTTTTGAATTTTCTTTTCAATTGTCAATTATTTATGTCACTTTGTAATTTTTTTAAATTATCTATTATTTTTTCAAATTTTAATGTAACATTGATTGAGAAAATATGACTTAATTTGATAAATAAATAGAAAAACTTAAATTCATATAAATTCTCGATTAGAATTTTGGTCGGTTATATTCCCGGTTATATTCTCGTTCTCATTGCCGTTCTCCAGATAATATTACTTCTTTGCAACTCTAAATGTGCCGTTGAAAGTTTCATTTTGAAACTTTCGTTTTGAAAGTTTCAAATCATGAAACTTATAATCGATGACACTTTTCATGAAATTTATCAAATTTGTAAATTATTAAAATTAAAGTAGACAATTTTTCCTGAAGATTTTATCTTAAAAGTGAGAACATAAAAATTGTAAAAATTTTAAAAATTACTCTTTTGTGCGAGATATTTCCATTTTAATTTACACAAAAATATTTATTATAAAAATTTAATGAATATAATTCTCCTAGAAAAACTTATTCTTCACTATTTTTTGAGGCACTTTTTTATGAAAAAAGTTTTTTTCCTTTTTTTTAAAGAAATGTAAAAGAAATTTAAAGAATTTAAGATTAAATTTAACTAAAAAATTTTGCAAATCAAATAATGAAAATTAGGACAACAATTACAAAATTTAAGATAAAAACTGAAAAAAACAAAAATAATTTAACATTGAAAACAAAACTCGAAAAATGTTTAGATAATTACACAATTTAAAAAGAGTAAAATTTAAAAAAATGCAACAAAAAATATTAAAGTTAAACAAGAAAATTAAAAAAAAATAAGGAAATTATAGAAATAATAACTGTTGGAAATAATTGCAAATTGAAAAACTGTTTTGAAAATCGCCTAATTAATTAAAATTTAAGAAAATAATTGAAAAACGAAAAAAAAAATAAAAACTTCAAGAAATAAATTGATAATTTAAGAATTGAATTGAAACTTGAAAAAATAATTATAATAATTGAAAAAAAATTATAAACGAACGAAAAAAAATTCAAATTCAGAACAAAATTCCAACAATGGCTAGATTAATACAAAACTGAGCAAAAAATAAATAATAAATAATAGTTGTAAGAAATAGTTGAAAAGTGAATTAAATCACAATTTAAACAATATAATTTTCAAAAATAAACAAATAATATTAAATTTAAACAAAATAATTTGAAAATTATGAAAATTATAGGAATAATTTTTGGAAGTAAATGAACATTGAACAACTAGATTGGAAATTGAAAAAAATAATTTTAAAAAGAGGAAAAAAATTGAAAAATTAGGAAAATAATAAAAAATTGCAAAAAAGAATTGAAATTTTAAGAATACAACTAAAAATTGAAAAAGCACAATAATTATTGAATGTAGAAGAAATTAAATTAAAAAAATTTATTGGTACTCGGAAAAAATAATTGAAAAAAAGGCAAGAAAATTTTAATAATAAAGAAAATAATTAATAAAATTAAATAATTTTAAAACAACTTTTATGAGTGAAAAAATAATTTTAAAAATCAGGGAATGAACCTGCAAATTATTATTATTATTTATCTTTTGAATGTAATTATTTTTTTGAAAAATAAACAATTTATGGTTTCCTTTATTTAGCTGATTCATTAACTGATCCTGAATTTAAAAATGATTCAAATTTTACTAAAATACTTTATTTTAAAAAAATAATATAATTCGAAATATTTCTACTTCTGAAAATTTTGGTAATATTTTTATACTAAAAATTAGTAACAATTTTTACGATTTAATAGTAGTTCATTTTTCTCTAATTCATTAATTCAAAATCACTAATTCAGATTTAGGGAGTTTCTTTTTTTTCTATTTATTTTCTGAGTTCCTAGTAATATTTTAATCTTTTAGTTTTCATTATGATTTTGTAGCTATTTTTAACTTACCAGTAATTTTTATAAATTGTTTCTTATATTTCGTAAATTTCCAGTAATTTGTTCACTTTATTGTAATTTTTCTTTATTTATTAGTTTTCTTTTCATTTACTTATTAGTTTTTAACATTTTATTAATTCATTCATTTTATAATTATTCATTTGATTTTTTAATTATTGTTACTTCTTTTTTCTGTAGTAGTTTTTAGTTATTTAAAATTTAGTTAATTTTTCATTATTCTAGTCATTTTTCATAAATTTATAGTTATGTTCTTTACTCCTTTTTCTTCATCTTTAGTATTTTTTTTTTAAACCTAGTAATAGTTTTCTTTTTTTAGTAATTTTAAAATTTCAAAATGTTCTTTACACAGTTCTTAAAAACTGTTCTCATTATTTTTTAGTTTCTTCTTTGTAAGAGCTTTTTAACTCATCCTTTAGATTTAAAAAATACAGACCTTTTTTTAATTTTTTCACATTTTAATTATATTTCTCATTTTCTAGTTATCCTTTTTTAATATCTAGATTTTTATTTTTTTTAATCATCAAATTATTTACAATTCTGTTGATTTTAATTTCAAGTTATTTTCCTTTCGATTTTAGTTATTTATTTTTCATCGTAGTTAACTATCAACTTACAAGTGATTTTATTTTTATTATATTTATCAATTTAATTTCTAGTATTTTTTTGAACAGTTTGGATTTTTTTTCACTTTCTAGTTGCTTTGCAATTTTTAAGTAATTTGTTTCCTATTTTAGTTATCATTTTCTTTTTATAGTTATTTTTTCACTCATTATAGTAATTAAAAAATAGTGGTTATATATCTCTAAAATTTTCAGGTTTTGTTTACCTTTCAATATTTTCCTTTTTCTGATACCTTTTTTATTTTTTAGGATTTTTTTTCTAGAGATTTTAACCATCTTCTAGTTTTAAAACTAAAATAGTTATTTTACAGTCAAGTGATACTTCTTATTTTCTAGTTATATTTTCCTAATATCTAGATATTTTAAAAATTTTCCATTCACTATTTATTGTTTTTTCATTTATAAATAGTTTTTTCTTTTATTTCTAGTTATTTACTTATTTTTCATTACGTTTTCTTCAGTGGCGCCCATTGGATTTCTAGCAGGGGGGGCCAGACCCGTTTCCAGGATACCACTTCCCTTTCATGAACCCTAATTTTGACAAGCAAAAAAAAAAAAAAGGTTCTCATAATACAATTATCTATACTCTCTAAATTTAAGTCAGTGAAATATTACTGATTTGTAAGCTAAATTCTCACTGATTCAAAATTTAGAGAGTAATAATGTGTCAACTACTTTTTTAAAAATGCCTTTGAATTGATCAAAATTTAAATTTATAACTAACAGTTGTAATTTTAATTTCATTATCCAATAAATCTATAATTTTTTATTAAATTTTAAACAGTTTTCAATTTACAATTATTCTTCTTAAATTTTACAATTATTCTTAAATTTGCTAAATTACCTTGCTCCGTTGTCTAATATTCTCAACAGTTTTAGAATTTGTTTTCAATTGTCAAATATACTCAACGATTTTCGATTTTTTTTCAATTGTCAAATATTCTCAACAATTATCGAATTTTTTTCAATATTGTCAAATATTTTCCACTTATCTCAATTACTTTCTTTAATATCAAATTATTGTCGTTATTTTATAATTATTCTTTTTAATTTTTAATTAATTCTTCAATATTTAGTAATTTCTGTCTTTTTTCAATCATAAATATTGTTCAAATATTTTAATTCAATTGTTTAATTCTATGACTATTTTCTTCAATTTTCAAATCCATTCTTCAGTTTTCAATTATTTTCTTCTATATTCAAGAATTCACAATTCAATTTTTCAATTACTTATTTCAATATTTAATTATATTTCTAATTTTTCTTTGAATTATCAATTATTTCCTTCAAATTTCATTGAAAATTTAATTAATGATTATATTAATGAAATTTTAAATTATTTTCTTCAATTTTCAATTTTTTTTAAAATTTCAATTCTTTTCTTTAATTTTCAATTAAATTTTCAATAATCAATAATTATCAGCTTTTTTCAATTTTTAATTATATGCTTCAATTTTTAATTCGATTTTTCAGTTTTCAATTAGTTTTTTCTATATTCAATAATTCTCGCCTTTTTTCAATAAATTTTTTGAACTTGAAATTATAATCTTTAATTTTCAATTCCATTCTTCAGTTTTCAGAGATTTCCTTCGATTTCAAACTATTTGCTTCAATATTCATTAATTCTTGGCTTTATTCAATTTCATTTAAATTTGAATTAAATTGCTTAATTACATGCATCAATTTTTAATTATTTTCTTCAGTATTCAATAATTCTCTGTTATTTTTAATTATTTTTCTATTAAAATTGTATAATTATTCATTAATTTTTTAATTACTTTTAAATTGTGTTCATTATTCTGGCCTTTTTGAACTTTTTACAATATTCAATAAATATTATCATTTGTCAATTATTTCTTCCATATTCAATATTTCTATGTTTTTTACAAATATTTTTTAAAAATCCGATATTTTACTCTATTTTCAATTATTTTCTGCAATTTTACATAATTTCCTACCATATTTAATAATTTTCGTCTCCTTTAATTATTTTCTATAAAATTTCAATTCCATTTTTAATTTTTCAATTATTTTCTTAAATTTTTAATTACATTTTTGATTTTTATTTAATTTTTCAATTTTAAACAATTTTCGGCTTTTTCCAGCTATTTTATTCAATTATAAAAAATAGATTTTAAATTGTAATTCAATTGTTTAATTCTACAAATATTTTCTTCAATCCTTATTTATTTTCCTTAAATTCCAATTCTATGTATTTTCTTTACTATTCAAAAATTCTCGCCATTTTTCAATCATTTTTTCGAGTATCAATAAGTTTCTTTAATATTAAATACAATTGTTCAATAATTTCGTTCAATTTTCTAACCAATTCTTCAATTTTTAATTCGGTTCTTTAGTTTTCAAATATTTTTTCTTATATTCAATAATTCTCGCCTTTTTTTAATAACTTTTTAAAATTTTTAATTATAATCTTTAAATTTCAATTACATTTTTTAATTTTCAGTGATTTTCTTGAATTTCAAATTATTTTCTTCGATTTTCAATCCAATTATTCAATTTACAATTATTTCCCACAATTATTCCTACAATTTCCTTAATTTTTCAGTTTGAAATTATGTTAGTTTCATATTTATATAGTTTTAAATAACCAACAACAGTGAAAAGATTCTGGCCCCTGCGGTGCGTTCATTTTGTTATTTCCAATAGGGTATTCTTGAATTTTTATCGGAACATATTATTAATGATTAAAAATATAATTATTTAATAATTTATGGTTATAATTGAATTTGAAAACCAATATTTCAAAGACATTCTAACTAAAAAACAGCTACGGGATTAAATATTAGGTTTACAATTATATTAAAATCAAATTAACCATAGTTCATATGTACGTAAGTTCATGGGGTGTTTGAATTCCGTACTTTTCTGATTATTTTGTTACATAAAATTTAATTTTTTATTTATATTTTTTACCATCCTCCTGACACCATCCACCCCTCGACCCAGCTCCAGCCGATTGGGCGCCACTGGTTTTCTTTAATTTTCATAATTCCCTTTAATTACTAATTATCTTTAACCAATTTTTTTGTTATTTTTTTTTAGTTTCTAAATATTTTCCTCATTTTCTAGGTTTTTTACTTTTTTTCAAAATAATATTCTTCAGATTTCTTCGTTATTTCCCAGTTGATTTTTAAACCCTTCGTATGTTTTTCACAAAGTTTATATCTATTTTTTCTATATTATATTTTATCTTCAATATCTAAATATCTTCAATTTTTAGTCATTTTTCTTTTCTAGTAATTTTTCCCATGTTTTAAATTCTTTTCTTCACTCGCTTGTTATTTTTGTAACTTTCCAGTAATTTAATTCATTCTTTTACTTTCTTCTTTTATTTATTATTAATGTTTTTAAATAAATATTAACTTTTTTCACTTTATATTAATTTTTTTCTATTATTTTGCTTTTAATTCCCAAAAAAATATTTGCTGCCTAGTAATTTGTCTTTATATTCTATATTTATTTTTCTTAATTTTTAAACTGTCGTTCCTCTTTATCAGAATTTTTAAAATTTCTAAAGCACAATATACCCCATACTTTCTATATAAATTCTGCAGACTCTGAGAACAGTTAGAAAAAGCTTTGAAAAAAAGTATTTAACCTTCGCGTGTTACAGAAGAAAATGGTGAAATGCGAATCTCTATTTTTGGATGAAGAGTTTTTAAGGGGCTATTTTCATGACCTCCGTCAGTATTAATGACTGAGATTTAAAAATAAATCTCGTGATATAGCAATCTCTATAGATGATACGCAGCAGTTGAGAGACTTCTTCAATTCAAATTTTTCACTCTCCTCCTATTCTCATCTCGTTGATGTTTATTTAGACCACATAAACACTATCTCTGGCTCCTCGGAGTCTTTCAAGAACTAGGATGATTTAGCGGTACGATAATAAAGTCGTTTTAACGAAACCTCGTAGTGAATGTTGATTTATAATGACAGTAATCGTTTTCTTTTTCACGAAAACTAACCTCAAATGTGTTTTACGAAAAGCTTTCCCGAGCTTAATAACTTTATTGACGTTTTAAAACACTCGACTTTTAAACAAAAGTGTCCCCTCAATTCTCGGGGTTAAAATTAATTTTCCGTGACTCCAAACTCTTATTTCAAACCGATCAATTCACTCCACAACGAGAAAACATATTTTCAGTTCAACTTTCCTTGTTGTGTATTTTTATTCAATTTATTTGCGGGAATGAAAATGCCTGTCATCTTTGACATTCGATTTCAATAGAATTTGACACCTTTTTTTTTATCTACAGAAACTTATTTAATTTCTTTATTTTATTTTTATACAGTATATTATTTTTCCGACATGAAATTAAATCTAAATCGGCAAATATATTTAATCTCTTTGGAGAATATTATTTTCTTTCGTTCACCCAGAAAACGTTTATCCTTCAATTTAAGTTATTTTGAAATTCTGGATTTGAATAATGGAGAACACAATTATGAAGAAAGAGGCGATATTTAAGAAAAAAAATGTATTTTAAAGAAGAAAGTGTTGAAATAAATTTGTAAAGAATTTGTCAACGAGATGTAAATCATGTCGGGATTTAAAGTGATTTCAATTTTTAAACTATTATTTAGAGATAATTTTTGGTATTTTCGTTTTCAACACTTGCATACGAATTGTGTTAAGTGGTCACGGAATTTATTCTGGACAGAATCGCGATTATGCAAATCGATTGCTATCCTCTCAATACTCTGACCTAAACACAACCATCAAATCCCCCACAGCTCATCCCTTTTATTTCTGCCAGTGAACTAGAAATAATGCATTTTAAATTAAATCAGAAATTCTGGTATTTTTAGAATCTTCTCAGAACGGGAATTTTCTAATTTTAAATTTCAATTCGAGGTTCAAAAAAAGTTTTATAAGTTAAAAAACGTCACTAGTTTACCTCTTTTACGATTAAAGAAAATTGAGTAAAAACATAAAATCTTTAAATTAATTAAGTGAAAAATTTATTTTATTTATAGATTTAGTGTACTTTATTATTATTAATTAATAATGAATAATTGCTTTTGGGTGTTAAGATTTAAATGAATATAAGTTTGAAAGGAAACTAATTAATTTTTACATGAAGTTTACAGTTTTGAGTAAAATTGACTTTGGATACAAAATTACTTTTTATGTACAGTTTACTAATTTATTATAATTAGATTTTAGAAAAACTTAACTTTCAATTTTAATTTACTAATTATTAGAAAGATCTACTACTTTTCTATAAAATACTTGAGATTATAGTAAAATTTATAAATTTAACATAAAACAAAATAATTATTAACAAAGTGTGTCAAAGTCGTTTAAAAAATTTTTATTTTTTTTATTCAAAAAAATTACATTTTTAAAAATTTTCTAATTTCTCATAAAGGAAGTTTTAATATTAATCTAAGGAATTTATTAATTTTCATAAGAGTATATTAACTTAAATTTAGATTTATAATTTTTAAATAGAATCAATTAATTTCTAGTAAAATCATCTAATTTAAAATATTAAATTTGATGAGTAAACATCACCTGATCTTGCATTTAACAAATTTAATTAGCAAAGACTAATTTCTTTTAGAAGTTATACTAATAATTAAAAAATTGATTAATAATTAGCAAAATTTACTATTTTCAGAAAAAGTTTACCATTTTTTAGCAAAGTTTACTAATTTTTAGCAAACATTACTAATTTTATAATCAAAAATATTTTTTTAAAAAAAATTACCAATTTTTACCAGAATCTGCTAACTTTTAGTTAAAATTTGAATTTTTTTAGTAAAAATAGTCTTTAAATTTGAATTAGTAAAAAACAGTTAGCATTTTAAATTAGTGAATATTGTAACTAGCTTTTAGTAATTTTTCACTACTTGATGTAGTAGTTTTTATATTTTTCACTAAAGTTGTAGTATAAATCTATAAAGTTATTAATAATTAGTAAAAAATGAACCTAAAACTAACAAACAAGATATTTAAAATAAGCTAAATATTATTAAATTTAAAAAAATAGACTTTCAAGTAAAATTTACTAATATTTTATTTAATTTAATCTAGCATAGAATGAATTGATGTATTAAAAAATTTGTCTAGCTTCCAAAAAAATCTACTAATAATTTGCAATTTGTACTATTCTTAGCACATTGTAATACTTTTTTAACAAATTTTACTATTTTTTGAGCAAAATTTACTATTTTTTAGCAAATTTACTATTTCCTAGTAAAATTTACTAGGTTTTTGCAAAATCTAGTAAAAGATCTAGCCAAAAAAATCTACTAATAATTTGCAAATTGTACTATTTTTAGAATATTGTAATATTTTTTTAGCAAATTTTACTATTTTTTAGCAAAATTTACTATTTTTAAGCAAATTTTCTATTCCTTAGTAATATTTACTAGATTTTGGCAAAATCTAGTAAACAATCTAGCTAAAAAAATCTACTAATAGTTTGCAAATTGTACTATTTTTAGCAAATTTTACTATTTTTTTAGCAAAATTTACTATTTTTTAGCAAATTTACTATTTCTTAGTAATATTTACTAGATTTTGGCAAAATCTAGTAAAAAATCTAGCCAAGAAAATCTACTAATAATTTGCAAATTGTACTATTTTTAGCAGATTGTAATATTTTTTTAGCAAATTTTACTATTTTTTAGCAAAATTTACTGTTTTTTAGCAAATTAACTATTTCTTAGTAATATTTACAAGATTTTGGAAAAATCTAGTAAACAATCTAGCAAAAAAAATCTACTAATAATTGGCAAATTCTACTATTTTTAGCACATTGTAATATTTTTTTTAGCAAATTTGACTATTTTTTAGCAAAATTTACTATTTTTTAGCAAATTTACTATTTCTGAGTAATATTTACTAGATTTTGGCAAAATCTAGTAAAAAATATAGCCAAAAAAATCTACTAATAATTTGCAAATTTGGCTAATTTTAGAATATTGTAATATTTTATTCGCAAATTTTACTATTTTTTAGCAAAATTTACTATTTTTTAGCAAATTTACTATTTTTTGGTAATATTTACTAGATTTTTGCAAAATCTAGTGAAAAATCTAGCCAAAACAATCTACTAATAATTTGCAAGTTGTACAATTTTTAGCACATTGTAATATTTTTTTAACAAATTTTACTATTTTTGAGCAAAATTCACTATTTTTTTAGCAAATTTACTATTTCTTAGTAATATTTACTAGATTTTGGCAAAATCTAGTAAAAAATCTAGCTAAAAAATCTACTAATAATTTGCAAAATGTAATATTTTTAGCACATTGTAATATTTTTTTTTAGCAAATTTTTTTTTTTGAGCAAAATTTACTATTTTTTAGCAAATTTACTATTTCTTAGTAATATTTACTAGATTTTGGCAAAATTTACATCTTATTCACAAAAGCTAATTGTAGCAAAATGCACATACTTTAAGCAAAAATTACTAATTTATAACCAAGATTAGGCAGTTTGAGAAAAAAAACTAATTTTTTGCAAAATTTGCTAACTTTTTAGTAAAAATGACGAAATTGCAATAAAATTTAGTTCCTAAACTTACTTTGACAAAAAATATGTTACCAATTAAGATTAATAAATATTTCTAGATTTTTATTAAAATTTCTCAATTAATTTTCGTAGTTTTCAAATGTTTGACAATAAACTGAAGGATTATTAGAAAGTTTTTAAAAATTAGGAAAAAAATTAGGAACTGAAACAAATAAGAAACTATTAAACAAAAATAACTAATTTCTTATATCGTAAATTTTCATATTTTTATTTTTATTCTCTAAATCTGAATTAGTGCTTTTCTACTAATGAATTAGAGAAAAATCGGATACTATTAAATATTTACAACTTTCACTAATTTTTAGTAAATGAGTACTAATTATTAGTAGAAAATTACTAATTTAAAAGTGCTAAATTGAAAAAGTAAACTTTCTCTTTTTTAATTCGTAGATATTTCAAGTTCAAATTAGTATTTTTATACTAATAATTAGTACTATTTTACTAAAAATTAGTAAAAGTTTTTATTATTTAATAGTAACCGTTTTTTCTCTAATTTATTAGTAAAAAATCACTAAATCAGATTTAGTGAGTAGGTCTTAAGGAATTTATTAAATTTCTTGAATATTAATTTAAATTGAAAAATACACATTGTTAAAAAGGAAACTAATTATTAGTTAAATCAACCAATTTAAAATATTTTATTTTCCAATAAAAAATCATTAAATCTTGCATAGAGTGTATTCAATATATTTTAGTAAATTCGATTAATTTCTCTTACTTAATGCTAAGTAAATTACCTTTTTTCAGAAAAATTTACTTCTTTTTAGCAAAGTCTACTAATTTCAGCAAAATACATTTTTAGCAATAATGACTAATTTTGTAGCAAAAATTACTAAATTTTAGCAAGACTCGCTATTTTTTTGCAAAATCTTTTAAGTTTTAGTCACTTTACCAACTTCGTGTAAAAATGACAAATTTTAATTAAATTTGGTCATAAATTTGAATTAGTAAAATTTCATTATTTATTTGATAAGTTTGTAATTTTTATCTTCTCGACCAAAGTTGTAGTAAAAAGTTATTAAAAATCCGTAGAAATTTTCACTAAATCAATTAGTACTCTCTAAATATGAATTAGTTAAAAATAACTAAATATTAGTAAAATATAACTAAATTAATAAAAATACAACTACAAAATAGTGAAAATTTGACTAATTGAATTAGTAAACAGAATTTTACTAATATATTAGTAATTTTGACATAACCTAAAAATGAATTTGACTAATAATTAGTCATTTTTTACTAAATGGTTATTAGAAATATAACGACTTCAATCAGTGACTGAGTTTTTGATTTCAAATTAGTTATTTTTAACTAATTCAGATTTAGAGATTTCTTATTTCAAGCAAAAACTACTTATTTTTAGAAATTAACCCTTTGCGGTATTATGGGACCCTTATACCTTTTTTCTGTGAATTATATTTATTCTCGTAAGATTTAACCAATAAATGTCGTAATTTTTTTTTTGTTTCTAGGCCTAATAATAGTATAAAAAAAATGTTTATTTGATAATTATTCAAAATAAAGTCACTGAACATTAACAAATCATCAAAATATGTATTTTTTCAATAAAAATTCAGTTTCTGTTAACCTATAATGAAAATAAAGTCATAAGTTTTTTTTTACAATCAGAAATGTCTAAAGTCATTTTTATAATCTTCTACGTAAATTTTGCATTCTATTTTTTTTAAACAAATTAACTTTTATTTTAATCCTTTGCTGTATGCGTCCCATATTGAATTTTTGGTTTTTTCTGTATAATTTAAATACGCTCCATTTTATCAAAACGCCAATTTTTTTTTATTTTCTCCAGTCAATTTCCGATTTTAAACACCTATTATGAAGGAAATTATCATTCTTAGTTTACGAGATAAAAATTAAAAAACGTAAAAAATTTTTGTTTTTCTAAATTTTGTATCTTTTGCTTCTTTGGGTCATAAAGTTAACGTTTATGCCAGGAAAAATGTTTTTTCTCTCAAAAAATTCATACCTCAAAGGGTTAATCAATATAACTTGGTATGTAACGATTTTTGGGTTCGATGAAGGATTCCAAAATTCAAAATGTCGGATCCAATATGACTGACGAATTTGGAAAAAATTATTCGACTTCAATATAATTCCTACTAATTACTAAAACAAAATCTTTCAATCATTTTATACCAAAAAAAAATGTTACACTCTATACATTATTTCTAAAGAAACAATTCAAGCACTCGATTTTACAGTAAGAAAACTTCACACGTGCTACGATATTAGTCAGTGACCTATTTTCTAAAATTAAGAATTGATGACAATGTTTTTTCTTTTAAAATCTCACTTTTCAGCCCTAGATGAAGTACTTGACGATTACAAAGACTTTTATCTTAAAGTCTATTAATCAGCATGGCAGTTTACGACATTTACCACATTTTACAAGATTTCAGACACTTTATTTATTTACTTTTTCTTCTTCTTTTTTTGGGGGAAACAAAATTTCCAAAGTGTGAATTTGTCGTGTGGAAAAAATATTTAAAAGGATGTGGATGAAGCCTGATAACAAAAAGGTCGAGTGAGAAAGAGATAATCCTACCGTGACAAGGGGATTTGTGTTATTGTTCAGCTTTCGTAAAAACTTGGAAACACATGACAAAGCTAAAATATTGATGGAATGATGATTTCAATATGAATTTTCGAGGTGAAAATATTTTCAGAAAATTTCTCTTTTTATCTTCACCGTATAATAATTCTTAGAAATAGCGAATTTCTCAAAGTTTATTCAGATTTTTTTATATCAATTCTCCCCTGGTTACAATTCGAATATTTGCGAGGAAATTTCAAACTGGAGAATTAAAAAATAAGAATTTACAAAAATAAGAAAATAAGTAAATAAATGAATAAATAAATAAATAACAATAATAATAATAGTAATTTTAAATGAAATAAAATTACAAACCGCTAATGAAAAAAAGAGAATGGGAAATAAAGATTAATCGTAAAAGAAGAAAAGATTAGTCGTAAATGAAAGAAATAAATAAAAAGAAAAAAAGTGAGCGTAGATATGAGAAAGTAAAGAATTCTAAATAAAAAATATCAACAATGGTAGAATAACATAAATAAGAATTCAAGGGAATTATAATTTCTTTAAAAAAAAATCTTAAGTTTCCTGAAGATAAAGAGAAAGAAGTTATTATTTCCGAGTTAAAAAGAACGACGAGAAAAAGTGTTCTTCTTTTCAACGCAAGAACGAAAAATTAATGTACAACACGAAATTTATGGTTGTTTTCGGTTTTTTACACTTAGCAATATCCGAGCGATGATTTGGCACAAATCCCAGAGTGATATAAAAAATCAAGAATACATATGACTGTGAAAACAAGTTCTTAAAAAATTGACCTATTTCAAAAATACACATTTCAGAGATAAATAACTTTAAAATAAAAATAAAGATATTAATTTATTTCACTAAGTAGGTATAGCTTTCCAATTTTCTAAAACATTATTTAACTAGATTAAACAACGCACGAAACAACAAATTAGTTTCTGCACTTTCTGTTATCAATAATTATAAATATTTTAAATATAATATTTAAAAATAAATAAAATAAGTTTTATTAACAGACAAAAATAAAACTTTAGAATGAAAAAAATGGAAATTTTTTAAATGAATTATAAAAAATGAAAACAATTACAAATTGGCGAAAGAAATTTAAAAAATCATTAAAATGTTTTAAAATTAAAGAAAATAATTTACATTTGAGAAAAATACTTGAAAATCTTAGAAAAAAATTGAAAAAAAATAAAATAATGAAAAATTAAAAAAAATAATTGTTGAAAATTGGAAAAAAAATTAAAATTGAGATAAATAATTAAATATTAAGAAAATTTATTCAGAAATAATGAAAATGATTAAAAATTGAAGAAAATAATGAGAAAATAATAATAATAATTTAAAATTGAAGCAAATGATAAAGAAATAATATAAGTAATTTAAAATTGAATTAAATAATTAAAATACTAGATACATAGATTAAAATTTTGCAAATTATGAAAAATATTGAAAATAATTAAAAATTGAGAAAAATAATGGGAATATTCAGAACAATATTTAAAAAGCTTAGAATATAATTTTAAAAAATAAGAATTATTAAAAATTGTGGAAAATAATTGAAAAGTAACTTTAACATTTGAAACTTAAGAAAATAATTGAAAAATGATAAAAACAATGAAGAGTTGAAATAAAAATAATGAAATTTGAAATAAATAATGGAAACAATTGCAGATCTTTTTTTAAATAAAAGAAAATTGTAATTTAAGAATACTACTTAAAAATCAAGGAAATTAATTGCAAAAACAGAGAATAATCAAAAATCGAAGAAAAAAATTGAAGAAAGCAGAAAATAATTTAAAATTAAGATAATTAATGAATTTTTTGAAAATTATGAAAACAAATGGAAATAATTAAAAAATTGAAGAAAATAAGTGAAATTTAAGAAAAATACTAAAATAAACTAATAATTTTACAAAATGAGAATGATAATTAAAAGTTGTGGGAAATAATTGAAAAATAATAAAAATATTTTAAAATTGAAAAAAAAAAGATAATTCAAATAAGATGAAAATAATAATTTACAATTTAAAAAGAAAATTGTAACAGGTATCATGATAATATTAAAATTTCAGATAAATAATAATTGAAATTTTTGAAAATTATGCCAAAAGAATGAAAATAATTAGAAATTGGAGAAAATAATAGTAAAATTACAGAATTTATTTTTGAGATAAGAAAATAATTGTGAAAAGCTTAAAAAATTGAAAATTGAAGACAACAATCTACATCTGGGATAATAATTGAAAATTTAGGAAATTAATTGAAAAATAATTAAAATAATTAAAAGATAGAGAAAATAATTGCAAAAAGTAAAAATGATTTAAAATTGAAAAAAATGATTGAAATAAGATGAAAATAATTTAAAATTTAAAAAAAAATGAAATAGATGTGATGATAACATTAAAATTTTAGATAAATATGATTGAAATATTTGAAAATTATGCCAAAAGAATGAAAATAATTAGAAATTGGAGAAGGTAATAGAAAAATTACAGAATTTATTTTTAAGCAAAAGAATATAATTGAAAAATATCTGAAAAAATTGAAAACTGAAGACAATAATCTAAATTTGAGATAATAATTGAAAATTTAGGAAATTAATGGAAAATAATTAAAAGATGGAGAAAATAATTGCAAATTGATAAAAAGAAAATGAATATTGAACAATATAATTGATAATTGAGAAAATACTTAAAAGTTCTTAAAAAATAATTTTACAAAATGAAAATAATGATTAAAAATTAAGGGAAATAATTAAAAATAATAATAAAATTTAAAATTTAAAAAGAAAATAATTCAAATAAGATGAAAATAAATTAAAATTTAAAAAAAGTATCGAAATAGGTATGATGATAATATTAAAATTTCAGATAAATAATAATTGAAATTTTTGAAAATTATGCCAAAAGATTGAAAATAATTAGAAATTGGTGAAAATAATAGAAAAATTACAGAATTTATTTTTAAGCAAAAGGAAATAATTGAAAAATCGCTTAAAAAATTGAAAATTGAAAACAATAATTTAAATTTGAGACAATAATTGAAAATTTAGGAAATTAATTGAAAAATAATTAAAATAATTAAAAGATGGAGAAAATAATTGCAAAATTGATAAAAAAAAATGAATATTGAACAATATAATTAAAAATTGAGAAAATACTTCAAATTCTTAAAAAATAATTTAAAAAATGAAAATAATAAGTAAAAATTGAGTGAAATAATTGAAAAATAATAAAAATAATTTAAAATGGAAAAAAAATCATGTAAGTTGAAAATAATTTAAAATTTTAAAAAAAGTATCGAAATAGGTATGATGATAATATTAAAATTTCAGATAAATAATAATTAAAATTTTTGAAAATTATGCCAAAGTAATGAAAATAATTAGAAATTGGAGAAAATAATAGAAAACTTATAGAAACATAACAGAATTAAAAGTAAAAGAAAATAATTGTAAAAAGCCTAAAAATTGAAAATTGAAGACAATAATCTAAATCTGAGATAATAATTGAAAATTTAGGAAATTAATTGAAAAAGAATGAAAACAATTAACAGATGGATAAAATAATTGAAAAATGATAAAAAGTCATGAATATTGAACAAAATTATTGGAAATTGAAATATATATATATTTGAAAGTACAGGATATTAATTCAGAAGTAATGATAACACAGTCCTGCGAAATTTCACTTTTGTCAGTTTATAGAATAGGTCTGGGTGATTCTTGTAGGTTTTTCGCGCTGAACACGAATCTGGTTTCCAAAATGGTCCATCACGTCAGGATTTTGAGTAATTCCGGGTCAAATGTCCCAAAAATGGCGTTTTTGGCCATTTTTGGGAATTTTTACTGGGAGACTGAAATTTTTTCATCAATTTTCTATATTAGCTTCGTATAGTATGTATTGTCAGCTTCAAAACCCAATTTTAGAAATTAATTTACGATAATTTTTAAAGAAGTTATGAAGATTTAAATTTATTAGATTATATATAAACACATTAACCCTCCTGCGCACGAGTTTCTACCTAAAAAGTCGTTTCCAAATGTATCTATTTTTCAGACTAATCGATTTTCATATAACTTGGTATATTGGGGTTTTTGGGGTCGCTGATTACGAATCTGAAGTCTGAATTACAAAATTCAAAATGGCGGATCCAATATGGCCGACGAATTTTTAAAAAATTGCTGGATTTTAATATAACTTGGTATATTGGGGTTTTTGGGGTCGCTGATTACGAATCTGAAGTCAGAATTACAAAATTCAAAATGGCGGATCCAATATGGCGGACGAATTTTTAAAAAATTGCTGGATTTTAATATAACTTGGTATATTGGGGTTTTTGGGGTCGCTGATTACGAATCTGAAGTCAGAATTACAAAATTCAAAATGGCGGATCCAATATGGCGGACGAATTTTTAAAAAATTGCTGGATTTTAATATAACTTGGTATATTGGGGTTTTTGGGGTCGCTGATTACGAATCTGAAGTCAGAATTACAAAATTCAAAATGGCGGATCCAATATGGCCAACGAATTTTTAAAAAATTGCTGGATTTTAATATAACTTGGTATATTGGGGTTTTTGGGGTCGCTGATTACGAATCTGAAGTCAAAATTACCAAATTCAAAATGGCGGATCCAATATGGCGGACGAGTTTTGAAAAATTGTTGAATTTTAACATAACTTGGTACTTTTGGGTTTTTGGGTTCGCTGGTTGCGATTCTGTAGTCAGAATTAAAAAATTCAAAATGGTGGATCCAACATGGCAGACGAATTTTAAAAAAATTTTTGTCTTTTAATATAACTTGGTATTTTAGTTCTTACTTTGACTGGCCAGTCCATCTTTCCTTTTTTTCCATCTTGCCTTTGCTGGTCGGATCTATCTTTGTTCTTACTTTAACTGTCCGGTCCATCTTTACTTTTTTTCCATCTTGCCCTTGCTGGTCGGATCTTTCTCTGTTCTTACTTTAACTGGCCGGTCCATCTATCCTTTTTTCCATCATGACTTTGCTGGTCGGATCTTTCTCTGTTCTTACTTTATGTGGCTGGTCCATCTTTCCTTTTTTCCATCTTACCTTTGCTGGTCGGATTTTTCTCTGTTCTTACTTTAACTGGCCGGTCCATCTTTACTTTTTTTCCATCTTGCCTTTGCTGGTCGGATCTTTCTCTGTTCTTACTTTAAGTGGCCGGTCCATCTTTCCTTTTTTCCATCTTGCCTTTGCTGGTCGAATCTTTCTCTGTTCTTATTCTATTAAAATCCAACAATTTTTTTTTAAATTCGTCTGCCATGTTGGATCCACCATTTTTAACTTTGTATTTCTGACTACAGAATCGCAACCAGCGACCCCAAAAACCCAAAAGTACCAAGTTATGTTAAAATTCAACAATTTTTCAAAATTCGTCCGCCATATTGGATCCGCCATTTTGAATTTGGTAATTTTGACTTCAGATTCGTAATCAGCGACCCCAAAAACCCCAATATACCAAGTTATATTAAAATCCAGCAATTTTTTAAAAATTCGTTGGCCATATTGGATCCGCCATTTTGAATTTTGTAATTCTGACTTCAGATTCGTAATCAGCGACCCCAAAAACCCCAATACACCAAGTTATTTTAAAATCCAGCAATTTTTTAAAAATTCGTCGGCCATATTGGATCCGCCATTTTGAATTTTGTAATTCTGACTTCAGATTCGTAATCAGCGACCCCAGAAACCCCAATATACCAAGTTATATTAAAATCCAGCAATTTTTTAAAAATTCGTCGGCCATATTGGATCCGCCATTTTGAATTTTGTAATTCTGACTTCAGATTCGTAATCAGCGACCCCAAAAACCCTAATTTACCAAGTTATATGAAAATCGATTAGTCTGAAAAATAGATACATTTGGAAACGACTTTTTAGGTAGACACTCGTGTGGTAGAGGGTTAATGAGGTTAAATCTCATATACTAAAATGTTCATAACTTCTTTAAAAATTATCGTAAATTAATTTTTAAAATTGGGTTTTAAAGGTGACAATGCATACTATATGAAACTAATACAGAAAATTAATGAAAAAATTTCAGTCTCCCATTCCCAAAAATGGCCAAAAGCGCCATTTTTGGGACATTTGACCCGGAATTACTCAAAATCCTGACGTGATGGACCATTTTGGAAACCAGATACGTGTTCAGCGCGAAAAAACCTACAAGAATCACCCAGACCTATTCTATAAACTCACCCTCGCAGGACTGTGTAATGATTGAAATTGAAGATAATAATTGCAAAATGAAAATAATAATGGTAAATCAACAAAATGAATTTAAATTTGCGATAAATAATATAACATTTAGCAATAATTAATGAAATTTTTCTATTCTTGAAGAGAAAATAATTAAAATTAAAAATATGTGATGGAAAAAATTAATTAAAGAAAATAATTGAAATTTACGGAAGGTAGATTTAAGATTTAGGGACAAAAGTGAGAAATAATGAAAAAAATTAAAAATTGTAGAAAAGAATTGAAAAATGATAAAAATAGTTGAAAATTGTAGTTTAAGTAATTAAAATCATAAGAGAAAAGAAATACTAAAAATTGAAGAAATTTTTAAATCACTTCAAATTTAGTAGGTATATATTTGAAGCGTAAAATGAAATAAAAATTATTACAAATTTTATAAAAGTATTTTATAATTGAGGGCAAAAGGATAAAAAAAAATTTCAGATTGATGATTTCAAACTTTAAAAAAATTATATTAAATTTGATACAGAATATATTAAAGTTTAAAATAACTTAGCAATGATTCGAGCGGTTTTTCTAAATCTTAAAATTCCTTGTATGAAATTTCGCTTTTATGCAATTTTTCCCTAAATTAAAAAGCATTTTAATAAAATGTATAATTAATTTTCTTTGCGAGTGGATTAATTGAACTTTTCAATGCAAGTTCAAATAAACAGAAATTTGCAAATATTTAAATTGCTATAAATTTAAACTTTGAAAAAGTGAAATATGAATTAAAAATTTATAAAACAAAAAAACATTTAGTGATAAATTTTAAAAGTGTTAATGCAGAATGAATGAATTCACGAATGAATGAAAGAAACTTTTAAGTTATTATATAAGTACATAATTATTATTTTCCAAAATTAAGACATTTTTATATTTAGATCTAGATTAAATATGAAAAATATTAAAAATAAAATAAATTAAAATATTGTATAATTTCTAAAATAGTACATCAAAATGTAAACTCGCTCCTATTGAAAACTGCAGATCGCAATACCACCCGGTGGAAAAATATTTTCACAAAATCGTGGCTTTAATATACTTTAATGTAAAATTGGAAGGTTGGAAATAGAAAGCACTATCTAAACTGGGAAAAATATCATGTGCAAACATCAGATTGATCCTTTTAGCCGATTGGAAGTTACATAGAAAACATCGAGTCTTGCGAAAATCCTTTATGGCAACTTTAAAGATTCGCTCACTGGAATTTATATTAATTTTGTCATTTCTGAAAGCGTGCTTCCTCGCCTTTCATGAAAATTACAAGAAGTGGTTTAAATATTTTCGTCCTGAAAATCTCCTCAGAGGCAAGGATAATGATAACAATGGTGTAAGGTAGGTGACACAGGCATTTGCAATTTTCGTGACCTATGACCGCAGATTTATTGCCCAGCTCAAAGAAAAGATAGAGAGTCGAGAAATGAGGGTAAAGAGAGGGACTTTGTCCATACCCTCACTTTTATCAACCCGGAAATACCCCTGTATTTGAAAATAATACAAATGACCCCAAAAAGGTACTGAGAAAATTATGTATATAAAATTAATTTTATTATTATACAAAATATAAATTTGAAACTTTTAAATTTTTACTCAATCAATAGAAGTACAGAAATTTCAATGAAAATTTATGAAATATTTACTAGAATCTGGGATGAATTAAAAGTTGAAAATTCGATTCAAATTCAGCTTCTTTGAAATTAAATCGATTTTAGATTGAATTTTTTCCAATTTTAGTCATTAGGGAAATTTTATGTGTTAAGATTTTATTCATCGGAGTTTTAAATATTAAAATATTGGAAATTTTCAACTTTTAATTGTTTTATCTAAATTATGATTAATTAAAATTGGAATTATTCGGCTTTTAGTGATTTCGAATTCCATTCTTTTCATGAATCTAAATTTTAATCAAACCAGATTTTGATGAAAAAAGCAACTTTAAGAGCTAGCAATCAAACGTTATAATTTAATTTATCAAAAAAACGATTGATTTATAATTTAACTTATTTTATGTAAATTCCAATCAATTACTTAATTTCTTTTAATTTCAGACATATTTCCATAAAACTTTAGGAATGATTAAATCAAAATTTAAACAATTCAAATTAAACTCGAACCAAACTTTGTTTCATGCTGAACTAAAAAAAAGTCATTGAAATTTAATTCATCCGAATTTAAAATGGTTCGAATTTAATTTGTCCGGAAATCAAAAGATTGAAACTTTGTTTACGAAAATTTCAATTCATTCGAATATCCTTGAATCCAAATTTCAATCAAACCAAACTTTTACAAAAATGTCAACTTTAAAAAATCTTAAGTAATCAAATCTTAATTTAAATGACCTTAATTACAATAAATCAAAATTTTATTTTATAATCGTTGTTAATTTTTTAAAAATTAATCAAATAAAACTAAATTTCTTCAAATTTCAAATGTTACGTAATTCATTCAAATCTCAATCGATTCAAACTTGATTTATTCAAATTTGAATCGAAATTTTCAAACATAATTTAATTTAATTTTAATCGATAAAAATTTAGGAAACTTAATTTTTCCAAACTTCAATTGACTTGAATACTAAACGAAATTTTTATAAAAATCTTTAATTTAAGAAATTTCAATAAGGATCAAATTTAAATTTACATAATCTGACTCTAAATCAGAATTAAGGTAAATGTAGACTGCTTATTTAAATTAATTAACATTTCTACTAATTGTTAATAAATTCGTATAAAAAATTAAGTAAATAGAAAGTATAATAGAAAATAGAATGAATTTCTGCAAATTAGTGAAAGTATTTTCGAATTAAAATTAGAATTACTCTAAATCAGATTTATAATGTTAATCAAAATCAAACCAAACTTTATTTTATTTCAAAGTCAATCAAATTAAAATTTATTGAATTAAAAAATAAATTAGTCAAATTTCATTTGCCCCATATTTGTTATTTTTTAAACTTAATTCGTCAAGATTTAAAAATCCATTTCCACTAAATTTAATCAAATATTTAATTGATTGGAAATTCCAAACTTATTTTATTTAAATTTCAATTAAATCAAATTTATTTTATCCTGATTTTAATCGATTCTAATGACTTTAATTTAAACTTAATCAAGGTCAAATTTGAATTTATCTAAAAGCTTTTTTTTTTATTAGTTAACAATTTTTAAATTTCAAAACTGAAAAATAATAGAAAAGTATTTGGAAAATTTGAATGCAATTAAAATTTAATTAATCGAAATCTCAATCGATTCAAGTTTAATTGATCCAAATTTCAATTCATTCATATTTCAAATATATTTTTTCAAGTTTTAAATCAACTCAAAATTTTAAACATAATTTATCTGATTTTCTATCCACAAAACAATTAAAAGAATAATTTTTTCAAATTTCATTTGACTCGGAAATTTAAAACTTTGTTTATCAAAATTTTAATCGATTTTAAATTTTATCCAAATTCCAGGCGGTTGGAAATTTTAAATTTAATTTGTTGCAATTCTAAATGATTCAAATTTCGTTTCTCCCTTAGTTTAATTGAAGTCAGGGTAGATGTTAATAATAATAAATTTTAAATCGAAAATAATTCGAAATTTAGATAAATTATAAGTTCAAAATTTTGAATCGTATAAAATTTAGAAAAATTATAAGTTCAGAATTTGTAAAAATCATGTTTGTAACCATTGAAAAAATTAATTAAGTTTAAACCAATTAGAACACATAAGAATTGTAAAATAAGTCTAAGATTTTCAATTTCTTGAAACTTGGATAAATTAAGTTTGAATCAATTGATTTTTGAATAAATAAAGTTTATATTTACCTAAGTTAAATAAATTAAAGTTTGAATTAACTAAATTAAGAATAAAATAAAGATTGAAAAGATTCATATTATTTTTTGAAATGTCCCATTGATTTAAACTGTCATTAATCCAAAATGATTAAAATGATTAATTTTAAAAAATCATTTTATACCAAGAATCTTAATAATAAATAGCAAATTTGTTTCTAACTATCAAATTTTATTCATCATCTGCGTCACTGTAATAATTCAAAATTGTTTTAAATATTATTATTCTGACTGAAGCTATTTTCCAAAAACATTTTTCGTCATAATATCAACAATATACAATCACTGGATCAGCATCAATGAATTTCACATTATCTAATAAAATGCGAGATATTTTCAATGCTAAAAAATTAAATTAAAAAAATTATTAACTGAGTCATTCGTGTCATTTATCTCAGTAATGAAAGGTTAAAATGTTTAAAATAAAAATCAGAATGGAGAATCAATAACTAATGACAGGTGGGAAAAAAATAAAACGTGTTCATTGTTTTATGTCAAGCAGAAGTTAAGGTGCACACAAGGACTTTCTTTCGGGTCAATAGAAGATTAGAGATAAAAAAATACTTTCAAGGTTTATTTTCGCATTGTTGATTTCAGTGTAGATTACTATTTTGTGCTAACTTCTCATGAGCCTGAGATGGCTAATGAATTTAAAAAATGCTCCAAAATATTAATTTTAAAAAAGGTTGCTTTCTACGAATCGAAAATCGAAACTGCAGGATCTAAATAATTATTTTTATTTATTAATTAAGATTTTTACTCACTGTCTAAATCCAAATGGATCAAAAGTTTTACACTTATTTCCAAAAGTGTATAGAATGTACTTACAATAAGTGAATTTTTCCACTTCTTTCGAGTGAAATTTCGCTTAATCAGATTTAGAGAAATATTGTTCAATATTGCATATTTTTTATTCATATTTATTTTTTCATTTATTTCAGATACGAATTTATTAATTATTAATTAGTATAAAATACCATATTAAAATTTGAAAGAAAAATAATTGACTTTTAGAGAAATTATTAAATGGATAAAATAAATTTATTAAAATTCACATTGATGGTAATTACGTTCGATTAAAATGTAGGTTAATTGAAATTTTGTATGTGTTGTAATTTTGATTAAGGGCCTTCAATTTCGCAGTGATATTAGCTAAAATTGTTAGGTCAGATTATTCAAAATTACTGTCTATACATGTCGTTAAATAAAATTAGATTAATTTAGATTAATAAAAATTAAGATCGATCAAATTTAAAATTGATCGAAATTGGGATCTGCCCATATTAAAATTGATCTAAATTAGTATCAATCGATATTCAGTTCAATCTAAATTATAGGATTAATTGCCCTTGAAATGTAAATTTTTTTAATTTTTTAAGAAAATGACAAATCGCACTTTGTGCATAAAACTGAACTTCTCTATTTCTTTAAAAAGTGAAAATTTTGTATAATTTAAATAAAAAGCTTTATAGGCAAAACTTAATAATCGAAAACCAAAAAATCACACGTCACTTTTTTTATCCAAATCACTCTGCAGGTCTCAGTTTTAGCGCAAATAAACAATTTATATTTTAAATATTTGCAATTAAATTCCCTACCGATTCCCAGAATTAAATTTTTTATTTTTTATTTATTCATATTAGTTTTTTCATAACAATCTATGGAAAAATTAGAATTTTACAGAAAATCTATTTTGTATCCCTTTAAAATGTCGAAGACTGAATCGGGAATCTTTTAAAAATAATTTTGGAGTATTTCTAATATAAATTTTTATAATAACAGTTTTATTAATTAAATAATAAATTATGGAAAAACAAAATAAGATGCGAAAAATTCAATTTATTTCATATTCCTTAAAGATTATCATCAAAAATGTAATAAATATTTCAAATTTGTATTCTTTTACATAAATTCAGACATTTAAAAATTGTTTAAACAATCTCTTATTGTTAATTTCAAATATTCTTCAAAATAATTATACAGAATTCTAGTTTTTTTTCTAAATTGTGCAATATTTCGTGTCTATATAATAACTAAGTATAAGTATTAAGAATAACCTTAAATTCTGAACAATTGTTTTAATAATCTATTATAGTTAATTTTAAGAAAATTAAAAATTTTAAATTGTTTAAAAAATTGTTAAACATTTAGTATTATCCTTCAATTTCATACTTAGTAATTGTAGACACAAAATGTTGCAAAATTTAGAAATAGGATTTTTTTAAAGATAATTTAAAATTAACAATGAGAGATTGTTTACACAATTGTTAAAAAATTTAAATTATCCTTTATCTTCATACTTATTACTTCTATAGTTATTGAAAGCATAAAATGTTGCTCAGTTTAGAAAAAACTATAGAAATCTGTATGATATATTTTTTGAAAATTTAAAAATAACAACTAGAAATTGTTTAAACAATTTTTAAATATCTAAAATTATGTAAGAGAATACAAATTTTAAGTATTTATTAAAATTTTGGTGAAAATCTTTAAGGAATACAGAATAAATTGAATTTTTAGTAAATAAAAAAAAAATTACTGCTTATGTGGTTTTTTCTATAATTTAGTTAATTAAATTATTATTAATTAAATTATTATCTAATTAACAAAACTGTTATTATACAAATTTTTATAAAATAAAAACACTCCAATATATTTTTAATATGATTTGCGATGCAATCTTTAACTTTTTAAATGGTAGAAAATAGATTTTCTGCAAAATTCTGATTTTTCCATAAATTGTTATGAAAATTTAATATATATAAATAAAAAATAAAAAACTTGGCTCGAGGAATCAATTGAGAGTTTAATTTCGCAAATTTGAAAAAAATTGTTTAATTTACGCTAAAATTGAGACCTGTCATTAATTAATTTCAGTGATTTTAATATAAAAAAAACTCCATTTTTCCCCACACTGTTCTAAAATTAGATTAATACAGATTAATAAAAATAAGGATCGATCGAAATTGAGATCTATCTATATTATTAAAAGTGATCTAAATTAGGATGAATCGACATTAAATTCAATCTCAATTATAGGATTGTGAATTATAATCAATAGAAAGAAGGATTAAACAAAATTAAAACTGTTTAAATTATTCTGTTAAAAAAAAATGTTTAAAGGTTTAAACTTCTTATTAACATAACACACTTTGGAATTTTATTTTTAAAATAAGGTCAATTTTCTTCCTTTCCTGGAGGTAAAAAAAAGTAGAATGCACTTACTGAAAGTAAATAATTCTATACAGTTTTAGAATCCTTGCCATTATAATTTAAAAATTTTTTTATTTTGTAAAATAACGACAAATCGCAGTTTCTGCAAAGAAGTATAGAACTGAACTTCCCCATTTTTTTAAAATGTGAATTTTGTATAATTTAAGCTCTGAGGTAGAGTCGGAAAAAATGCCCATAGTAAAGTTTGGAGCAAGAAAAAAGTATTTAATTACAGTTTTGAAAAATATAAACCGTTACATATTTAGAAAACAACCTTTAAGAATATAAAACGGTAGTTATTTTAAGTTCTTATTTCAGAAAAAATAATTATTTAAATATTTATGTCAAAATTCGCCATTTTGACAGGTTAAATTGCCTGTGCACAAAAATGTGGAAAAATATAAATAAAAGTAAAAAAAAAATTGTTTATGTTTTCTTTAATCAATCATCTTGTTAATATTAAAAAAAGAACTAGCTTTGAATACAAAAATATAATCTTTTTATCATAAAACTAAAGTTTCAATCTAAAGCAGTGCGACAAAAAATGGAAATAAAATCTATAACAAATAAATAAAGCTTCTACAATTATAAAATAACTTACAAAAGTAAATTAAACACTGTAATAAATTACAAAAATACCTGCATGCTTCAAAATAGCGTGAGTTTTAGAAAGAAAACCTAAAATTTGTCATTCAATGCCAAATGTGACAGATTAATTCGCCATGATTCTTTTTGATCACGTGACTCCCGTAACTAAAATTTTTTCTGCGCATGCGCACTTCTTTTGATTAATCCCGCGCTTATTTAAAACCATGTTTCAAAAATATATTAAAAATGATTCTTTAATGCACAGTTATTATAACTATTATTAATATAAATGCAATATAACTAATTATTTTAATTTTAGAACTCATTTTTATAAATCAAATCAAAATATTTAGAAAGCTATTAACGTTTAAGGCAAAACTTGATAATCTAAAACAAAAAATCACACGTCACTTACATGCCCACAAACTGAAAAATCCTACTTTCTGCTATTTATCACGAAAATAAAACTAAAAAAAAAAATAAAAAATAAAGTGCAACTAATGGACAAAAATTTAGACGACAGTGCACTGAGTGTCTATTCGTTAAATTCACAAAACTGGCTCGTACAGAGAGTCGTTATTTACGAGCACAGCATCATCAAAATAATACATTTCATTCATCAAAGCACGGTAGTGGCATATAATTCAGAAAGTCTACAACCTGATGTTGGGAGAACAATTATTTATGCCGTCAATCACATACTGCGATTTATAGAGCGCAGAATTTTCATTAAACTATATAGCCTCGTTGTAATGAGCCTGTGGTAAATTGTTTATTTGCTCTGTCGTAACGAGGAGGTTCTCGTTGGTTTACCAGTTGAAAGCTTGAAAGCAAACAGAACGATCTCAGTTGTTCATTGTGTGTGTGGGGCTGTGTATTTGACTTTATGAGAGACAACAGTTCCATGCAAAGGACGTCTTCTGATTTGCGATTTAATTTCAAATTTTACATGCACAACAGTTCCAGAGCCTGATGCAAAAACAAACACGTCACTTCGTGCTTTTATTACCCTTTCACTTTTAAAGAGATTTTTAAAATAGGAACAGGCTTGACACAAAAATTTCATTTTTATTTTCCTGCACATTTTCCTGACTTCCAGATACAAGTTTGTTTTTTTCCCCTGACAATTTTATACTGGGTTTTTTTTTCTATGAAATAAGTAATCTACAAAAGAAATTGTGACAAATGAAAGGTCGATAAAATAAAATTATGTTAAACAGAAGTTTTAGAAAAAAAATATATGAAATCAGGGTGACTACTAATTTCGTCCCACAAAATTCCCGGTCATTTCCCGCTTTTTTCTCTTGTAAACTTAAAATTCATTTTAAGTATAAATAGACCTACAAATGTCCAGAAAAATTGAATATAACAGTTGATAATTGAAGAAAATAATTGAGAATTGAAGAATTAAATATTAAACTTTACAAAAAATAATAATTAAGAATTAAAAGAAACAATTAATAATGAAAAGAAATAATTAATAATGGAAAGAAACAATTGAACAATGACAAAGATATTTGCCAATTAGAAACAAAATTAAAAAAAAAAGTAAATGTTAATCTACAATTGAGCAATAATTGAAAAAATTGAACAATGGTTATTAAATTCAAATAATATAATATAAAATTGGTCAACTAGATAGAAAATCAAAAAAAAAAAATTTTAAATTGAAGTTAATAATTCAAAATTGAAGAAATAAATTGAAAATTAATTAAGCAAATTGAAATAAATAAAAACACAGAATTATTGAATATTAAAAAAAACAATTGAAAATTGAGAAATAAAATTGAAATTCGAATACAAAAATTGAGAATTAAAGAAAATTACTAAAAAACTGGATTGAAAAAAGAAGAAAATAATTTATAATTAAAAAAAAAATGGAAAATGACAGGAATTATTTAATATTGAAGAAAACATTAAGAATTGAAGAATAGAATTGTTATTTAAAGAAATTAATTGAGAATTGAAAAAAATAATTGAACAATTAAATTGAAAATAGAAGAAAATTGAAAGAGGTTTTAAAACATGAAATAAATAATTGCGATTTTATGAAAATAATTTAAAAATTCTCAATTTAAATAAAAATTGAAAGAAAAACATAATTTTAAAAAGCTGAGAATTGTTAAATATTGAAGAAAATTAAGAAGAAATTGAAAATTGAAAGAAATTGAGAAACTGAAAGAAATATGAAAAAATAATTGGAAATTGAAGAAAATAATTGAGAATTAAAGAAAATAATTCAAGAATTGAACAACGGGATTGAAAGTAGAAGAAAATAAGTGATAATTGAAGAAAAAAGAAATTGAACAAACCAGGAATTATAGAATTTGAAAAAACAAATAAAAAATGAAGAATGTAATTGTAATTTGAAGAAATTAATTAAAAATTGTAGAAAATAATTTGGAATTGAAGAAAATGTAATTTTATGAAAATCGTGTAATAATAATTGATGAATTGAATTCAAGTTTCAAAAAAATAATTGATAATTGAAAAAAATATTGAAAAAAGACGAGAATTATTAATTATAGAAGAAAATTATTGAAAAATGGAGGAGTTATTGAGATGTGAAATAAATAAATGATAATTGAAAAAAATAGTTGAAAAAAGTTGAGAATTATTGAATATTAAATTAAATAATTAAAAATTGAAGGAAATAGTTGAGATCTGAAGAAAATAATTAAAAATTGATGAAAATAATTAAAAATTGTAGAAAATAATTGAAAATTGAATCAAATAATTGGCAATTCAAAAAAAATAATTTATAGTTGAAGAAAATAATTAAAAATTGATTAAAATAATTGAAAATCGTAGAAAATATTTCAGAATTAAATAAATTAATTAGAAATTGATGAAAATAATTGGCAATTGAAGAAATTAGTAGAAAATCGAAGAAAATAATTGAGAAATGAAGAAATAATTTTAAATTAATGAAGCATGGAGAATACAATTGGACAATTTTTTAAGAACTTGGAAATGGAAGTAGAGCTCTGCCCTATCGAGTCAGAGTCGTCTACAACCGAAACCGCAGTGGTCAAAACGGCCACCCCTCCAGAGGATCTTGACCTGGACGATGGAGTCGCGCAAGTTTTTTTAAACTTGACAAGACCTCTTGGTAGAAATACCAGGGATGCCGTTAAGGGAGTCCTTCGGACTCACAAGAGGGTTGCAAAGGACCAATTCGAGGCAAACGTCGCCTTGCAACTGGCATTGGTCCCAAAAATCTTGAGCGTCATGCGCACTGCCTGTTCGAGGCAAAAAAAACATCAGCGTTGACGTTCAGGACGGTCTCTGCGTATTGGAGGCGGCCTTTGAAGTCATCCGCACAAACGTGCGGTACTTAGAACCAAAAGGGTCGAAAACCCAAAGCAGAGAAAAAGAGAACGAAGTGGGTAGCCCGCCGACTAGCCAGGAAAATCCCACAAGGAAGACGGAGAAAAGGCGCGCTGCCGAAACGCCTCCTGAAAAAGTCCTGAAAAAAGGAAAGAGCTCGGAGTCGCCAGTGCAGCAAAAACGGCAAACTCCGAGACCAGAAAAACCTGAAAGCCATCAGCCTGCAAAGACGATGGCAAAGACGATGCCCCTGTAGGCAAAAATGACGGTGACTTCGAGCTTGTCCGAAATAGAAGGAGAGAAGCTCGATGGCGGCAAAAGGCCGCAAAGGCGGCGAAGGAGGCGGAGAAGGCGAAGAAAAAAGAAAAAGCGCCAACGAGGAAGCCAAGAAGCACCGAGGCAGTCAGGATTTCGGCAACGGACCCGAATTCGTACAGCGAAATCCTGAAGGGCCTCCAAAAGTCCCTAAAGCCCGAAGATTCGGTCACGGAGGTAATCAGGACGAGGAGAACTTTAAACAATGAAGTTCTCCTTGTCGTGAAAAAAGGGGGTGACACCTCCAAGTTTGCGGGAGCTTTAACAGCTGCCTTAAAAGATAGGGCTACTGTTACAGCTCTCGTAAACAAAAGAGTTCTCGAAATCAGAGACCTCGATGAAAGTGCTTTAAAAGAAGACGTCATCGAGGCTCTGAATGAAAAGCTCGGGTCATCCAATCCGGAGAGAACGGTCAGCGTCGTTCCCCGTTTTCGAGGAACGAAGTTAGCGCTGGTTAGCCTGCCAGAAACAGAGTATTTTACTCTAATCAAGGCAGGAAAGATCCGGATTGGATGGACAAATGCAGCCATCCGAGAACACTTAGAGGTACCCAGGTGCCAAAGGTGCTTCGGTTTTGGGCACGCAACTCGCCTATGCAAAGGCCCCGACAGAATAAAAAACTGTCGGAGATGCGGCAAGGCGGGTCATATGGCGAAAAGTTGTGAGGTCACTGACCCTAGCTGCATTACATGCAGTGATTTGGGTAAACAGGACCTCAAACACTGGGCCGGTAGTAACGCCTGCCTAATATACAAGAACGCACTGCAGAAACTTAAAAAGGCAAAGGCCTAAAGTTTCTGCAGATCAATCTGCATAAGTGCGTGGAGGCCCAAGACCTCCTAATGCAAACAGCCGGGGAGAAGAAGATCGATGTCTTGTTCTGCACAGAACAGAACAGAAAGAACGATCTCACTCCCTGGTATCAGGATAAATCGGGAAGAGCAGCCATTCAGATCTGCAATTCCGAGTTGCGGGCAGATAAGTTCCTGGAGACGAACAGTGGATTCGTGTGGGTGGAAATGTCAGGCATACGTATGTATAGCTGTTATTTTTCACCCAACGATCAACTGTCAACCTTCGAAGATCAGATATACGACCTCGAAATGAGCCTTAGAGAATCCAGGTTGGATACCCTCATTACAGGGGACTTTAATGCTAAGTCACCAGAATGGGGCGAGAAAAGGCTCGAAAATCGAGGAATCTTGGTCGGAGAAATGATCTCCAGGAACAACCTAATGGTTGCGAACCGTGGGAGGTCTTGGACTTTTAGGAGAAACGGTCAGGGATCGATAATTGACTTGTCGATCACAACGGCCCTCCTAAATAAACGTATTAAAGATTGGCGCGTCCTGGAGGATTATACCCATAGTGACCACCAGTATATCGAGTTTTCAGTCTCAAGGGGAGACACGCTGCGGGCCAGGAACCACGGAGTTCTCCGTGAAAATGGACCAAATTGGAACATTAAGAAAATCGACAAGGAGAAGTTCAACCGGTCCCTGGAAGAATCCCGCCTCATAGAGGATTTGCGATGGGTGAAGAGGCCGAATAACCTTGAAGGGGAGGTGCGGACGGTGAAAAATATGATTGTCACCGCATGCGACGCGTCTATGCCGCGTTGTAGAAGCACAACCCCAAGAAGAAGAAATGTATACTGGTGGTCAGAGGAATTGGCCTCTTTGCGAAAGGCATGCCTCAAAGCAAGAAGGAGATATGACCGTTCAAACGGAGATCCTCTGCTGAAGGAGGCATATACAGAGGCCAAGAGAATCCTCAGGAAGGAGATACGCGCTGCAAAAAGAAAAAGCTGGAAGAACCTAATCGGTGACGTCGAAAATGACCCATGGGGTCTGGCTTATAAAATCGTTAACAAGAAATTGTTATTGAGGCAAAAGACCCCCGGTCTAGACAACCCCGATTGGGTCCGGCAAATCATAAAGGCTTTGTTTCCTCCTGCAAAACCATGGCCTAGGATGGACTGGAGTAACTGTCATGTCGGTGAGGAAGAACTCTTCACTCTTACAGAATTACAAAAAGCAGGCAGTAGGTTAAAGCCAGGCAAAGCGCCGGGATTAGATGGGATAAGCAACAAGATCCTTAAAGAAGTGATCGTTGCTTCACCCCAGATTCTCCTAGACTGCTATAACAACTGCCTGAAGAGAGGAGAGTTTTTCCGCGACTGGAAAAGACAGAGGCTGGTCCTCCTAAGGAAAGGAGACAAACCTCTAGATAAAGTCTCATCCTACAGGCCTATATGCCTGTTAGATACGATGGGTAAGCTTCTAGAGGACATGGTTCTGCAGAGAATGCAATCTCACTTGACCGGAGAGAATAGTCTGTCTGACAACCAATTTGGTTTCCATAAAGGCCTGTCTACAGTAGACGCCATCCAGAAAACGGTGGACCTAGCCAGGGAAGGAAAAAGCCAAATTGGGACCAGGGAAGAAAAAGGGCTTCTGCGCGTTGGTAGCCATTGACATACGTAACGCGTTTAATACCGCGCGATGGAAAGATCTCATCGAGTCGATGAGAAACAAAGGAATACCGCCCTACCTGTTGCGGATAATGGATAATTATCTTAGCGACAGGTGGGTTATATACGAGGGTGACACTTGCACTCTGAAAGAAGAGATGCTAAGAGGTGCCCCTCAAGGCTGAAGGATAGGACCATTCGTATGGAACGTCTCTTATGATGACTTCTTGCGAATGGGTCTACCTAAAGGCGCGGTGATCATCGGCTTCGCGGACGACGCGTTAATCGTGTGCACTGTCGAAACTGTAGAAGCCCTGGGCGTATTGGTGAACGAATGTCTGAGACGGGCAAAGCGCTGGCTGGAGGCCAGAGGCCTGCAAATGGCTCTGGAAAAGACCGAAGCGCTGCTAGTCACAGACGGATGTGGTTATACAGCCCCTGGTATTCAGATAGACGGATTCGAGGTCCAATGGAGGGATCATATCAAATACTTAGGTGTCGAACTTGACAAATTTTTGAACTTTAAGCACCATATAGCCGTAGCATGTCGGAAGGCCGAACAGCGTTCAGCAAGTTTAGCTCGTCTAATGCCGAACATTGGTGGGCCTTCTGAAGCAAAGAGGAGACTGGTGGCGAGTGTTGCCCTTTCAAAGCTGCTATACGCAGCACCTGTATGGGCTCCTACCCTGCGAAATGACAGAAGTAAAACCATCTGTAAAAGGATACTGTCCGCGCAAAGAAGTGTTACTACACGTATCATTTCTGTCTATCGGACAGTACCGACGTGTGCTGCTCAGGTCCTTGCCAGCGTCCCGCCGGCAGATCTTTTGGCACAAGAAAGGGAGGAAGTTTTCCTCCTTTTCAAGAAGAGAAATTCTTCCGCATATACAGAAGATAATAGACCCAGCAAGGACCAAATTCGCCGAGATGCGAGAAGCAGAATCGTCGACAGATGGCAAGAAAGATGGAGCGGGGAGGAGACAGGCCGATGGACGTATCGGCTGATACCTACACTCGCCACCTGGATAAGTAGGAAGCACGGAGTGGTTTCCTACTATTTAACCCAAGCTCTCACAGGGCACGGGTGTTTCGGCTCCTATCTGGAGCGATTTAAAAAAGTCGTTAGCTCGGAGTGTGTGTACTGCAAGTTCCCAGTGGACGACCCAGAGCACACACTCTTCAGCTGTAAACGTTGGGACGCGGAGAGGCAGGTTATGTTTACCGGTGTTAATCGCAAGGTTACACCGGAGAACATGATCCCGCTTATGACTCGCTCTCCCGAGAATTGGCGAACCATCGAGACCTTCATACATTATGTTATGAGGGTCAAAGACCTCGATGGTCGCCAAAGAATGGAGGTCCCGTAGAATAAGGGAGAAAGTCGTTTTGGCGACAGAGGAGGGGACATCGCCACCCCCGCATAACCCTGAAGTACGGGCTACAGGGTACCTGAAAGCAGGTTTTCACATCCTACGCAAAAAAAAAAAATTAATGAAAATAATTCCAAATGGAAGAAAATAATTGAGAATTGTAGAAAATAATTGGAAATTGAAGAAAATAATTGAAAATTAAAAATAATTTATTATCCCAGAAAAAAATTCCCGGTTTGACGGAAAATTTCCAGTTAATTCCCGGTTATTTCCCGGTTTTCTCGGTTAGTAAACACCCCATAAATGGTTATTTTGTTAAGTAGAATTATATGTCTCGTGAACAAGTTTGAGAAAAATATGTGCAAAATAATTAATGTGAACAATAATATTTATTTATTTACTTAAAAATACATAAACTATGCCAGGGTGAATTTTTAATTTTTTTTAGAAAAGAAAATAAATTAGGACGCAACAATAAGTTGTAAAACTCATTAGTTTGTTATTATTTTCATTTTAAAGAATTTTATTAGATAGAATTTTCTTCTAGACGAATTATCATTCTTCGAATTTGTTTTTAATCGAATCTAAATAGTTGTGATTTAGCAGAATTTTAAGTAAAACGAATAATTAAAAATGCCAGAATATCAATTTCGCCGACTCTTTATATATCTGAATTTATATTTGATAGAATTTTTAAATCTTGAATTTCTATTTTTTAAAAATTGCAAATGGCTAAACAAACATCCAACATACGGCCATTTTTGATTTCATACAAATGTAAATTCGGCGTTATAAAAATTATATTAAATAACAATTGGTGTGAATAAAATGTCAAACAAATAAAGATTCTGTGAAATGGATATTCTAACATTTTCAAATTTTACTTAATTTCTACTTAATAAGGATTCTGTTAAATAAAAATTCGGTTAAATTGAAATTCTTTTAAACAAAAAGTAGATTAAACAGAAATTGAGTGGATTAATTATTTTGAAGTGAATAAAAAACATGTTTAAACTTAATAAGTAATTTTTTTTTATTTATAAAAGCTAAAAAAATTCTCAAAAAGAATGGGAATTTGGATCCATTCGAAATCGGAATCGATTCAAAATTAGATAAATTTAAGTTCGGATCATTAGTGAGTTGGAATCAATTAATATTCAAAGAGATAAAATACAATAAAATAAAAATAAAGCAATACATTGAAAAATGGAGAAAATAAAAAAAAAGGAATACTGGAAAATGATAATGAACTACAAAATAAAAAAAGTAAGAATAAAATAAGAAAATGTAAATAGTTGAGTAAAACTTGTATAAAAGATGTGACGAATTCTTTTAAAAATAAGGAAAAAGTTTAGGAAATTATTCACAAAATGAATACAATCTAAGAAGAAATTTTTAATAACTTAAAAAAATGAAAGAGACGAAATTTTTTAATATCAGACACATTTTTAAAACAATTTCAAAAACAAATATTGATAAAAAGTCATAGACTGAAAAAATTGATTTCTTTTAAAAATTATTCTTGGCGCCTATTTAAGAATGAAATATTCTTAGATTTTCCTATAAACTTTAAGAATATATTCTTAAAAATTGTAAGAATATTTTTTTCTTAAATAGGTGCCAAGAATAATGTATTCTTAAAAGAAGAATTCCCTTTTTTAGTGGTAGAATATAGAAATTTTATCAAAGCATAAATTTGCGAACAAATAGACAAAATGTGAATTGAATAAATTTGAAAAAAAAACAAGCTGATATTATTAAAATCTAATATTTTTCACTTTCATTTTACGATAAATTTTTAGATCTTACTCTGAATATCAATTCAATTTTTAAAGTTACTGAAGAATACAAGATTAAAATTAAAATTTTCTGTATATTTATCTATGAATCGTGAAATTACTTAAAAATTTTCGGATCACTTTAAAAATTTTCTAATCTTTTTATAAATTCCTAGTTTTTATCTTGTGTGCTAAATTATCAGGAACTTGTTGAATCACTGGATAACTTAACTTTAAAAATATTTTGTGAGAAACAGGGGATGTTAAGAGAAAATTTTCTAAATAAGGGACTTTTTTGTGTACATTTTTTTATTTTTTGTTGTACCTACTTGGATTAAAAAAACAATTAATCCTAACAGAAATTTTCAAAAAGGAATAATTGTATTAAATAGTAAATTATTTATTTTAATATTTAGTTTCAGCTTCTATTGAATAATCAATTGTTAATCACAAAGAAGAGATTCGTTTTATACTGCGATGACATAAATTCGTTAAAAGCCAATTATCATTTGAAGTTAAGTACATAAGTTGCTTCAAATGCAGCTCATCATTACTATAAGTAGCTGTAAAATTTACTTCGATTTAAATGTTCTTTTTGCATTGTTAAAACAAATAATAATAAAAATAAGATTAAGAGCATTTTTTCAGTTTAAAATTTGATTAAATATTTACTTTATTTGTTTCAAATTGATTAATAATTTTCTTTATATCAACAGAGCATAAAAATTATTGCAGGGATTTCGTATATAAATAAACAAGAAACATGGTTTTTTTATTCGCAACTGTCGCTCAAATATCACTATTATTAAATTAAACTAAGAACAATTTGTCTACTTTTTCACAAAAGAAAATTTTATTTTCTATTTAATTTTTAGACTTGTTTTTTTTTTACCTGAATAGTGGTTTTTATAAAAAAATTCTTTATTTAAAACATCCCGTGTTGATCCCGTATTTCACTCAATCAAAACAACAGTATTGTAAATACAAAAGAATGTTATAGAAACGTGTTTCAAAAAAAGTAAACTATTTTTTAAATATTTTTTCCATCGCAGTGGATGTTTGTTAAAAATGAAAGTGTTTTAAAAAGTTTGTTTACCTAGAAGCACGGTTTTTTCAACTCAATTGAACTCTGATTTGAAAAAATTTAATTTTGACTGACAAAAATTGTTTTCTGAATATTCATGTTTCCTTTTTTTTATCACAAAAAAAACTATATTCTTCTTTTAACAATTATTCTCGGCGCTTATTTAAAAAATAAAATATTCTTATATTTCCATTTAAAGAATATAATATCCTTAAAATAAGAAGCATATCCTTAGATTAAGAATATTTTCTTATATTTTATCCAGAATTAAGATTTGATTTAAGAATATGCTTCTTAATCAAGGAAAGTTTATTTCTTAAAAATTTTAAGACCAAGAATAATTCTGAAAAGAAGAATACTATTTTTTTAATGCATGATTTTACATGATCGAGAATATGAAAGTAAGTTAATTAATTTTCCAAATTTTTATAGTAGCATTGTCAAGATAAACAGTATAAAGAAAAACGTAAATTTAGTAACATTAAATTCATTTTTTTTATAGAAGATTAAATAATAATCGACTGAAATATTGGCAAAAATATTGAGCAAATAGGAAACCTTGCTGTGTAGTGAATATAAATTAAAATCAAGTCTTAACCGCATAATGGTACTTTCAGGCTCCCATGCACGCGCTGCGTGATAAAAAAGCAATACACTTTCGTTGCACTTCGCGGTAATTTTTTTTATGCTCTGCAGATGTAAAAAACGGAACGTGTATGGCCTTCCGTGAATTCATAGCGAGACTGCGATAAACTTTAACATTATTCATTGGTAAGAACAAATGTAAAAAATAACTTTTATCTGTGTTTTGTTTTCAGTTCTTAAAGAATTTTTGGGGTTCGTATCATTTTGGCACAAAAGTTTTCGTGTCAATTGTTATATATTGTAGGGAAAAAACGGACAGAATGACAGTGTAAAAATTTGGAGAGAAAAAAATTATTTAATGATACTTTTGAAAAATATAAACCATCACACATTAAAATAACAACCCTTAAAAATTAAATAAGATAAATATTTAAAGAATTGAAATAAAACTTAAAATTGTTTATTTCGAATAAAAACAATTATGTTAATATTTATTTTTGGCCAAGTTATTAAAGAATGACAATTTATGTTATTTAAATTATTGCGATTTTTAATATATGAGTAAAGTTTAAAGATTTTTATACAGGAATTTCATTTTTTTTTAATTCGTAAAGGTGGAAACAAATTATTTGATTTGTTTAGATTAACAAATTAAAATTTTCAAACTCAATTTTATTAAAATGACTTTAAATTGTTTGATACTTTAATTAGTTTAAAAAAAATACTTAAGTGCCAAAAGTGCTGTGCTATTAATTGGAATTTAATGTTATTAGTTTGAAAGCATATACTATAAAATTTATAGTATCCTCATTAAAATTAAAGACACTATCTATTTTATATACTTTTGAACTACTAGTGAGATTAAATTCTACTTTTGGCATTCGAGCATTTTTTTATCGATGTAGGAACTACGAATAATTCCAATTTTATAGTAATAATAAATTTTAATTACTTTAAACTTTTAATGATAAAAACGTTAATAATTTAAAGCTTTAAACAATTCAAATTTTAATTATACATTATAAACTTTAAATATTTTCAGAATTTAACAAATTAGTTTCTAATTAGTAACAAAATCTAGAGGCTTCGTGACATAAGGAAAAGTTTTTTGCGGTTGGTCCTTAAAAGTCTCCTATTTAGAAAATTTTACACTAAAATCTTCTATTTTCAAGAAAGTATATTTAAAGTCAAAGTATCTAGAAATTTGCAATTATTTTCAATCTTCTTTAAATTTTTATTATTTTTTCAATCTTCAATTATTTCTATTATTTTTACATTATTTTCTCCAATTTTTAGTTTATTTAATTATATTTCAATAGATTTCCTGAATTTTCAGTCCTTGATCTCAGATTTCAATTATTTTCTTCAATTTACAATTATTTACATCATTTTTTAATTTTTTCTAACATTCAAAGTTATTTGTATTATTATTTGACGAATTTCATGAACTGTCAATTATTTACATTATATTTCAATTATTTTATTAATTTTAAATTATTTATTAAACTTATTAAATAGTTTCATTATTTTTCAATTAATTTCTAAATCTTGCAATTATTTTTTTACATTCTAATTTTGGTCATTATTTTTTCCAGATGTTTACTATTTTTCAATTATTGTATTAAATTTTAAATTTGTTTTGTAATTTTATCACTTAATTTTTATAAATTTTATTTATTTTCTTTAGCTTTCAATTATCTCTATAATTTTGAAAATATTTTCTCCAATTTTTAGTTCTGAAAAGTATTTTTCCTTATTCTTTCTAAATTTTTAATTTATTTATCTCAAATTTCAGTTATTTGTATCATTTTTCAACTATTTCCATCATTTTTAAATTGATTTCTTCAATTTTTCAATTTTTTTCTCCAAATTATAATTTTTAAAATTATTTTTTAACTGATTTCTTTAATTTTTCAATTTTTTTCTCCAAATTATAATTTTTAAAATTATTTTTTAACTGATGTAATAAAAGTTTAATTATTAATTTTAAATTTCAATTAATTAAAATTTTTTTTAATGAATTTTAGAATTTTTTAATTATTTATCTCAATTTTTAAAAATTTATTATTTTTGCCATTTTTCAATTATTTTCTTTAATTTGATATATATTTTGTAACTTTTTTCAATTATTCTTCTCAATTCTCGATTGTATTCTTTAGTTCTCAAATATTTTCCTAATTTCCAATTACTGTCTTCAATTTTCAATTATTTCTATAATTTTTCAATTATTTATCTCAATTTTAAAAAATTTATTATTTCTACCATTTTTTAATTATTTCCTTTAATTTGATATACATTTAGTAATTTTTTTCAATTATGGTTCTCAATTCTCGATTGCTTTCTTTAATTCTCAAATATTTTCCTAATTTGAAATTACTGTTTTCAATTTTCAATTAGTTCAATAATTTTGCAATTTGTTTTCTCTAATTTTTAATTTTAAAAATTATTTTTAATTTGATTCACTTAATATTCAATTATTATTTATCTTAAATTTCAATTCTTTTTTTTCATTTTTCAATTTATTTTGTAACCTTTTCATTAATTTCTTACCTTCATTATTTTGTAATTAGTTTTCTAAATTTTTCATTATTTTTTTTCAATTCTCGATGTTTTCATCCATTTTGAATTTTTTTTCAATTATTCTCATAATTTTTAAATTAAGTTTTTCAATGTTCAATCATTTTCACAATTTTTAATTATTGTCTTCAATTTTTAGTTGTTTCTTTAATTTTGGTAATTATTTATTTATTTATTTATTTATATACATAAATGGGCGATCAACAACAAATAAAAAAATTTTCTATAAAAAACATTGTAGAAACAATTTTTAATGTTTTAAATTATTTTCAAATTGATTTATAAAATCTTGAATTATTTATCTCAAACTTGAATTCTATCTTTTAATTTTTATGAGTTTCATAATCTTTCAATTGTTTTTTTTTCAATTTTTAATTATGCTTATATCATTTTGTAATTAATTTCCTAAATTTTCAAATTTTTTAAAATTTACAATTATTCTTATTTTTTAAAATTATTTTCTCTTAGTTCATACATATTCTGTACTCTTTCAAATTATTTTTCTTATTTCTTAATTATATTCTTCAATTGTCAATTATTTTCCTCAATTTTTAATTATTCTCATCATTTATATATTTCAATTAATATCTTGAATTTTCAATTATTTTTGAAGTTCTGCACTCATTTTCTATAATTTTTTGAATTATTATTTACCAGTTTTAATTTACTTTCCACAATTTGTAGTTATTTTCCTTTTTTTTTCACTAATTTGAAAATTTTGTAATTATATTTTTTTTATCCTACAACTTTGTACTTTTGTCCTACCCAAATATCATATTGGATCGATCAAACTTAAAAAAGTAGCTATAATTAAAGTCAAAAACACTTGCCAAAAGCTCCTCAGTAAATAACAAACTAATGTCATCTTTTGTAAAAATTCCAAAAACAATTTCGAGTTTTGAAACGTTTTTGGTTTTCAACCCTTTTTAGAGTAATGTATTCGTTAATATTAATGGCATATTCATATGCAAAACGTTTTTCGAGGGCTTCTTACTTCTTTTTCCTACGTTTGAAAATTTCTCCTGAGAAAGAAACGTCAGACAAGTTTAGCATGATAAATGGAAAGGTCAAAGTTACGACGCCAGAAGCCGAAGAAAAATACTGAAATGAATTATCTTGCAAAATACTCGAGATGAAAGTTTGCCAAAATATTTTGATTTGACAGAAAAAATTGTTGGAAAGTCATGCTTTCTCGTAAACACAAATATTTAGATTTTTGTTAAGTCTGATAAAGTGTAACGACATTAATAAGCTTGAAAAATAAATGTTAATAATGATTCTAGTTCGATTATGAAATTATGCGAATAATTTGAATTGGGCTCGATTGGATAGAGGCAACACATCCGAGTAATCTATAATCGCAGTTACCGGCACGAAATTTAATTGCTGGCGGTGGTTGGACGGATTATTCCCACGATGTACGATGACGTGCTTGTTCAAACCATGGTTCAGGATATTCTTTGTTAACCATAAATGCAATCTCGGACCATTTCTCGTTTAGCCTAAAATTCTAACCAATATCCATTTAGAGCAGGATTTTCCGAAATCCAAATGCTTTCAATAATTTTACCAATTTCAACACAAAAATAATAATGGTTTATCTAGAGCAATAAATAAGTTCCCTCATATACCACAAAAACACATAAAAATGTCAATATTTTCATTATTACTTTTAGTTTTAGTGATAAATTGTTTCATTATTGATAATAATAAATTTAAATTTACAAAACGCTCCTATCGGTTGTTTTAGGAACTATCCAATATGGCCGCCGATGCAGAGAAAATTGACGTATTCAGTATACTTAGAAATTAGATATTTATTTTAAAAACAAAATTTTTAAGTGTTTGTGAAAGTGAATTATAATTTTATAATAGTGAGAATTATTTATTTTGTGAATATACAATGGAATTCTCGATTTTTTCTTTAAGATTTATTCGTTTTATTGATACTATAGCTCCACATACAATTGACAACATTTTGATCCTCTATCATATTTCTAGACAACGGAGTGTAGCTTTAATGAATGAAAATAAATTGTTTAAGCTCGAAGCTAACATACTTTTAATCGTTACTACACTTCCGAAACAAACTTTTATTGTAAAACCAAATTCGACTGTTTTTGAATAAACTTTCTGTCAGCGGACATATTTGTTTTGAACAGGTGGCGCCTCACTGCACGCGGTGGTAGTTTTCTTAGCCAAAAATAAACTAAAATAATGTGAAAATTGAATAAATAATTAATATTAAATAGAATTATCTAGAAATTGATGAAAAAAATGTATAGTAAATTTTAAAAAGTAACTGTAAAGTAACAAAATCTTGATATTAAAAGAATGTCACTCAAAAGTGAAGAAAAATTGTTAAAAATTGAACAAAAGTAACGATTTTACTAAAATGTGAAAAAGAAAATAGAAATTGAAGGGAAAGATAAAAAATAAAGTAGAACTAATGGAAAGTGTAAAAATATGCAGACAAAAAACAACCAAAAATTTCTAATTTCCTAGTTGTACAAAAAACAACTGTAAAATAAAAATAATTAAAAACTCAAAAAGTTATTAGAAGTTACGAAATATCTAGGGCATAAAGAAAATAACTATTTTTAAAAGTAAGAAATATTTTAAAAGTTAAGAAATGACACTAAAAAATTTACAAGATTACTGAAAAATGAAGAAAATAACTAAAAATTGAAAAAAAAAATTAATTGGAAGAAGTGACTACTTTCTAAATCTTAATTAGTTAAAGATAACTAATTTAAAAGCAAAAATTTAGTCACTAATTGAAGCAGTTGTATTTCTACTAATTATTTAGAAAAAAATAACTAATAATTAGTCAAATTCATTTTTAGGTTATGTCAAAATAACTAATATTTTAGTAAAATTCTGTTCACTAATTCAATTAGTCAAATTTTATTTTATAGTTAATTTTTTAATAATAATTAGTCATATATTACTAATAATTAGTTATTCTTCACTAATTTCTGAAACAAAAACTCAGCTACGATTTTACTAATAATTAGTCACTTTTAACTATTTCCGACTTAGAGAGTAAAAAATTAAAAATAATAACTAGAAAATAAAAAAGAGAACAAAAAAAGATGAAAGTTAGTAGAATGAGACCAAATGATCATAAAGCGAAGACAGGAACATAAATTTATAAAAAGTAACTAGACATTTAAAAAATATTACTTTGAAAGTAAAGAAAAACTCTAAAAACTGAACAGATAACAATAAATTAAAGACATAAAAATCTATAATAAACTACAAAATACATAGAGAGAGAAAAATATTCTGACTTAAAAAAAATATTGTGTATACTAGAATTCACAATTGCTAGAAAGTAAAATGATAAATAGAAGTTTAATAAAACTGACTACTAGAGGAAATCGAAAAATTATAAAATGGAGAAAAATTATTAGAAAGGGAAAAACAATTTAGAATTTAAGATATTTATAATATTTTTAAAAATTTGTTAAGTTACTAGAAAATTACAAAATTGAGAAATAAACTAGAATTTTAAATAAATTTCAAAAACATTAAAGAAAAATTAATGGTTAGTACACTAATAATTAGACTGGAGTAAAATAACTAAAAATTATTGAAAAAAGAACTAAAAAATATAAAAGAGGCAATTTTACATTATAGTAGATTTAAATATTTAGATATTAAATAAGGATAACTGTAATAAAAGATATATGAAAATTTTCCGCAAAAGAAATAAGTTTTTTTAATGCAAAAAATTCTTTAAATTTTCAGCAATCTAGAAATTAAATAAAAACAAATTGAAAAAATATAGACAGACATGAAAAAATATTTTTAGATTAAATAAAGATAATTAGATAAAACACTAAAATCACTAGAAAATAAAATACTTCCTCTATGAGGGAGCAATAATAACTAAAAGTTGAATGAAACTGACTAAGAAAAGAAGAAAAATTACAAAAAAGAAATAAAAAACTAAAATAGAATTAGGAATTGAAGAAATAAAATTATAATTTGAAGAATGACTAAAAAAGTGAAAGAATACTCAGAAATATTACTAATTTTGTTTTAAATTCTAGTCAGTTTTAAAATTACTATAAAATAAAAATTAAAGCTAAAAGCTAAAAAGAAGTATTAGAAAGTTATCGTAATATGTAACTAAAAATAAGACCAGAAGAACCTTTATACAAAATTTCATGTTTTTATTTTATTTTACTTATAAAAAGTTTATATAGGTATTTTATTTACTCTATGTAAATTCTTTTTATAAACATGTTTTTTTATTTAATTTTTTACAACACCCCTGTCAAATCTCATTTTCACTAATTGTAAGAGTATAAAAACTCCTACACTAAAAAATGTATTTATATTTATATATGTATAAAATTGTTTAATGTTTAAAATGTTTTAGACATAAAAAAGTCCCGCTCTAGTTTTAATCCCAATGCGTATTTTGTTTTGAAAGCTTTTACCGTTAAATGGAAAAAAATAATAAAAAGGTTATAATCCGATTTTACGAATAAAGCCCTTATTTTAGAGTTCAGGGAAGTAATGAATTTAGCTAACCAAAAAATTCGATAGAGGAAAATTTAATTCGAAGAGAATAAAGTACAACTTTAAAATAGAATCTTGATTTAAATTAAACACGAGGGTGTCCCAAAAAAGGAAATTTTTTTTTCGGTCTCACCCTCTTAAATTTTGTCATTTTGTGTCAAAATAAGAGCACAATGTTAAAAAATAATTAATTCTAATATTAACCCTTGGTCGAAGGCCTTAAAATTCGTTACAATGTTTTAGTTCAGCTAACATTCTTCTAATTAGTATATCAAATATTAATTTAATAATTAATTAATTAATATATTGTATTTAAATTGATTATAATTAGAATTCATTTTTAATATTATTTAGCTATTTATTGAAATCACTTACGATTAGAAAATTTATCGACGTGTTTAATTGTTAAGTAAGTAATACAATAAAAATTTTAATCTTAACCTACTTCTTAAAATCTTTTATAATTAGTTAAAATATAACTAAAACATTATGAGTTATTTGCTTCTTTTGAAAATAGAAGTTAATATTTCCAAAGAAACTTTAGTAAATTTAGTTTCAGTTATAATAATTTGTTATCCTAATTAAAAATTTTTTTAAATAATACCTACTTATATTTATTAGTTTCAAAATGAAAAAAGAATAAATTTTTTACGTTTCTCTCTAAATCTGAATTAGTTAAAAACAACTAATTATTAGTGAAATCGTGGCTGAGTTTTTATTTTAGCAATTAGTGAAATATAACTTATTATTAGTAAAATATGACTAATTATTAGTAAAAAAGTAACTAAGAAATAGTTAAAATTTGACAAATTGACTTAGTAAACAAAAGTTTACTAAAATATTAGTTATTTTGACATAACTTAAAAATGAATTTGACTAATAATTAGTTATTTTTTACTAAATGATTAGTAGAAATATAACTATTTGCATTAGTGATTGAGTTTTTGCTTTCAAATTAGTTACTTTTTAACTAATTCAGATTTAGAGAGTTTGATGATTTAGATTTGACTCAAAATGAAAAAATTTAAGAGCGTGAGACCAAAGAAAAAAGAAACTTTTATTTTTTGGGACACCCTACTAATCACGCAATAGTTTGAATAAAAAACGCATTTTTAATCTTGAGCTTTTTCCCAAAATATTTTATTTTTAGTAGATTTTTCTTTAAAAATATCTCTTATTATTTATGACAGTGAACATTTTTCCAATTTCTGTGTTCCAATAATTATATAGTTGAAATTGTGATAAACGAGAGTAATAAGTTTAAATAGTTACCGATTAATCGTCGAGGGATTTAAAAGCGTGAATTATGTTTTATGATGAATGCAGTAGGAAATGAAGCAACGGAAGTGAGAAAAAAGGAAAAAAGTAATGCGACAGTATTACATCTCGGGTGTAATTTAAAGACTAAAAGACGCAGCGCAATTAGCAACACTTGCAGTCTCTTAGAAAGGATAAATAACGTGTCATTATCTAGCCTAGATGCAGTTCATTGTCATGGTCATATTGCTGACCGTGTAGAAATATATATGTCAGCGCTGCAAGTATTTTAATCAATACTAAAACACCCACAATTTTCACCCTTTCTGCTAACTTTAGAAAATTACCCCGAACTGGAGAAAAAATTCGGAATCAAAATTATATACATTTTTTTTAATATTTAATATTCAAAGATTATTTAATTTTGTCAGTTTAGGGTTATTTTATTATTATTATTATTATTATTATTATTGATATTGTTATTAAAATAATTATCATTATTAATACTATTTTAAACGTCTTTCAACACTTATCGACTGAAAATTACTGTTATTATACCTATTAGAATTAAAATTGAAAGCATTATTGTAGTTTTAAAAAAAGTGTGTAATTAAACAAAAATATAATGTGTATAATAATTGACATTATGATAAATATGAATAACAACTGTAAGAACTATTATTACAATTATTGTATCTATAAACATTGATGTTACAATAATTGTATGTAAAAAAATAGAAACATTGCTATTACAATAATTGCGTGTCGTCAAACATTGCAATTAGAATAATTGTAACGATATTTTCTTTCATTACTTGTATCTAAAAACATTATAATTACAATAATTATCTGTAAAAATAATATAATTGTATCTACAATTGTATCAAATTTCCTTGCAAAAAAAGTGTAAAGTGTTCTAAAAAAATTGTAGTTATGAATTAGGTAGTGCATAAAATCCAAAAATATTATTGTAATATCAAAATTAAAATTAGACTGTTGCAACCAAAAAGTAGCAAATTGTTGGTAAGAACACCTTAAAGATGCTACGAAAATTTTTGATAGAAAATCTGATGAAATTCTCGTCACAAATATTGTTGCTAGAAAAAGGTTTCCACAAAAATAGTTGCTACAAAAATTATGGAAATTTTTGCTCCGAAAATTATTGTTTAAAAAATTTGTTACTAATGTTAACAAAAATAGTTACTACAAAATTGCTGCCATGGAAATTGTTGATATGAAAGTAGTTTCTATAAAAATTGTTACCACAAAAATTGATGAAAATTTCCCCAAGACAACAATTGTCGATAAAAAAATTCTTTCTACAAAAAATGATAATAGGCAATTTGATAAAATTAGTGTAATTAAAATTTTTTGAATTGTTCCATAAATATTGTTGCTACGAAAATTGATGAAAATTTTGATACGAAAAGTACTGAAGGGAAAATTGTAACTAATGCTACCACAAAAAATTGTAGCTACAAAATTTGATGAAGTTGTTGTCACGAAAATTGATGGAATTGTTGCCATGAAAATTGTTGATATAAAAGTAGTTTCTACAAAAATTGTTCCTACGAAAATTGTTACCACAAAAATTGATAAAAATTTCCTTACGACAACAATTGTCGGTAAAAAATTTTTTCTACAAAAAATCATGATACGAAAATTGATGAAATTGGTGTCATTAAAAATGTTGGAATTGTTTCATAAATATTGTTGCTAGGAAAATTGTTGCTACAAAAATTGTTAAATTTTTGCTACGAAAATTATTGTTGGGAAAATTGTATAACGACAAAAATTGTAGATACAAAATTACGAAGTTATATATTATGACGAAAATTAATGGAATTGTTGCCATAAAAATTGTTAATATGGAAGTATTTTTTACAAAAATTGTTTCTACAAAAATTGCAACCACAAAAATTGATGAAAATTTCCCCACGACAACAATTGTCGATAGAAAAATTCTTTCTACAAAAAATGATAATAAGAAATTTGATAAAATTGGAGTCATTAAAATTGTTGGATAATTGTTCCATAAATATTGTTACAAAAATTAATGAAATTTTTGCTACGAAAATTATTTTCGGGAAAATTGTAACCAATGCTACTACAAAAATTGTAGCTACAAAATTTGATTAAGTTATTGTCACGAAAATTGTTGATATGAAAGTACTTTTTACAAAAATTGTTCCCTCGAAAATTGTTACCTCAAAAATTGATGAAAATTTTCCCACGACAACAATTATTGTCGATTACAAAAATTCTTTCTACTAAAAATAATATTACGAAATTCAATAAAATTGGTGTCATTAAAATTGTTGGAGACTTTTCATAAATATTGTTGCTAGGAAATTTGTTGCTACAAAAATTAATGAATTTTTTGATACGAAAATAATTGTTGGAAAAATGCTACCACAAAAATTGTAGCTACAGAATTTGATGAAGTTGTTGTCACGAAAATTGATGGAAATGTTGTTATGAAAGTACTTTCTACAAAAATTGTTCCTACAAAAATTGTTACAACGAAAATTGATGAAAATTTTCCTACGAAAACAATCGTTGATAGAAAAATTCTTTCTACAAAAAGTGATAATAGTCAATTTGATAAAATTAGTGTGATTAAAATTCTTGGAATTGTTTCATAAATATTGTTGTTAGGAAAATTATTGCTACAAAAATTGATAAATTTTTGCTACGAAAATTATTGTTGGAAAAATTGTAACTAATGTTACCACAAAGACTGTAGCTACAAAATTTGATGAAGTTATTGTCACGTAAATTAATGGAATTCTTGCCATGAAAATTGTTGATATGAAAGTACATTCTAAAAAAATTGTTCCTATAAAAATTGTTACCACAAAAATTGATAAAAATTTCCACAAAAAAACAATTGTCGATAAAAAAATTCTTTCTACAAAAAATAATACTAAAAAATTTGATAAAATTGGCGTCATTAAAATTGTTGGAATTTTCCCATAAATATTATTGTCAGGAAATTTGTGCTTCAAAAATTCATGAAATTGTTGCCTCGAAAATTCATCTCAGAAAATGTGTTTCTACAATAAATGCTGCACCACAAAAATTAATCGTATAAAAAACAAAATATTGTTTAAAAAAATGTTTTTTTTTTTATTTCTTTGATAAACTCGCAGTCTAAGAATAAAATTCAAGTAACTTTTATCCCATTTAGTGCTTATCTTTTAATGTAGAAAACATTGTGATTGCACTGCTAGTTTTACATTATGTCGTGTGTTGAAGATTCAGTGTACATTTTATGAGACGATAACGAGTAGACAATAAATTTAAGTAGTGGTTTGCAGTGTTTCGTGTCTGCGAAAGCACAAGCGATAATCTCGCTGTTAAATTCTGATAAATGTATTTAAAAAGCGGCCAGTTCTAGCCAAAAGAACATAATTTTGGTGAAATGGTCCTGCACGCAACAAACGTCCCCGACAATTTGTCACGCGAATTTCGTAAAGGTTAAACTTCAATTCAAAGGTTAAATTTAATAAGAAGAGTATTGTTAAACTTGAAATCGAGGACAAGATCTCAGGGCGAATAACGACTATAATCATAAAATCAATTTTAAATGCCTGTATTTTGCTCACTATTTTCGTCACAACTTGGAGAAAAACAGTCTCGTAAATATATTTCTCTATTATCCAATATTGCAATCTTCCGAATTGTTATAGTTGTTCCAGTATTTGTCATTTGTCTCAACCTCTGACAATAAATATTGACTATAAATAGAGAAAGTGCGAATTAACATGAGTTTTGTTTTCCTCGTGTTACGACACAAGAGAAATATCGATTATCTCACGAACAAGGAAACTTTATTGAAATTGTGTTTATTTTTAGTATTAAAACGTATTATAATAATTTTTAAAAAATAAGGTATTTTTAAAATAATAATTGCTGGCGTTATAGTTGAAAATAATTATACTCTTATTTAATGTGAATCAAAGTCTGAATTATTTATTAACTAGAATTGTAAATATTAGCTATAGATTATTAAATATTAACTATACTGATTATTAATGTATTCTTAACATATTACCGACATTTATAATTCGAAATATTGATATTTTAATAGATAATAAGTAAAAATATATTTTCTCAAAAACTAGACAAATTGACAAATATAGTGATAAAAATGACAGTAATAAATTTAAAAAAATCGTTAAAACATACCTAATTGTAATTGTGTTTCGAACTGAACACGAAACTGTATGTTCCAAAATTCGTGAATCCATGAGGACGGATCATTGCCGTGAATAATTAAACTTCAATTATCTGCAACAGACAAAAAAATATCGCAATTATAATCAAAAGTGAAAAATTCGAAATTTAATTTATTTCAATAAGAAACTTCTATTTTTATTAATTATAAAAATTCATTTTTGCTAAATTTTCTTAAATGCAAATAGTTAACAAATAAAGTAATTTTGACATATTTTTCTAGATGAATTAAGAACTTGAAACTCATTGCAAACAATGTGGCTCTGAAAAAAATGTACACGTTCATCGAACTCACGTGACCTGTAAATTTTATATGAGACTTTTTTCAACTTGAGCTTTGGATTAAAAGCAGAAACCGCACAAAGAGAGCTTTCAAAATAAATATTTCCTACAAGAATTCCAATTAATTTTATCCCAATTTAGTCATCCATTTAAAAAAGCAAAATAAATTAATTGAAAACTTAAATTAATCAATACCAGTTGTTGACGCTGATAACAATTCAATTAGAGTTCGAATGAAATTAATTACTCACTATTTATTTATAATTAAAATCTCTTTACTCGAGGGGTTAATAAAAGGAAATTTCGTTTACAAATGAAACTTCACTGATACAAGTTTGTTTCTCGAGTAGCTGAGCGGTGAATTTAGTTTTATTTCAACTAGTACTTCAAGTTTTTAAATTTTGAATCAGAAATTTTAGATGAATAAAATAATAATAAATAAAATAAAAAAAATGCAGAATATGAAATTTTATACTCTAAAACTGGTATAAATTCAGGGAACGAAAAAAATAGATGAAGAAGAATGGAAAACAATTAGATCATTAAAAAAAATTAATAAAAATTAAATAATTTTTTTGGGGGGGAAAATAAAGATAGTAACTCAAAATTAATGAGAAATAAGTTGTATATTAGAGAAATTAACAGTAAAATTAAAAATGTTGATTTTAAAGCAAGGTAACTCAAAAGTAAGCAAAAATTAGTGCAGAAAATGTAAAAATATAACTAAAGGTAATAAAAGACTAAAACTTAGTTAGAAATTGTAAGAAAACCATAAAATAAAGTAAAATAATTATAAAGTGAAAAATAACATGGAATTTTAAGAATATAATGAAAATAAAATTTTTAATAGTAAGTGGAAAATAACTCTAAAATGCAAATGATAACAAAAAAAGTGAAAAGATCACTAGAAAAATAGAAATTAACTAAAATTTATTGAGGAAGATTAGAAATTTAAAGAAATTTCAAAAATTAAAAGAAAAATTACTGAATATTCAAAAATAACGAGGAATGTAGATAAATAAGTTAGGAAATAAAGAAAAACTTTTTAAAATGAAACAAATTGAATAACTAAAAAATAAGAAGTCTTACTAGAATGCGAAAAGTATAACTAAATTTGGGTTCTGAAATAAAAAAATGATAAAAGTTCCTGGAAGAAGAAAAATATCTAAAAAATTAAGAAAGATAATTGGAAATTTACTAAAAACTAATAGAAAGTACAAAATAATTAGATGATAATAACTAAGAAGTAAAAGTAGAATTATTATTATTTTATTTTATTTTTTTTTTAAGACAAAAACTATTAAAGCAAAAAGAATTATTATCTATGGTAAAATGTAAAGGAATTTAAGAAATATTATTAAAAAATTAAAATAAGTATCGTATTTAACTAGTTAGTTAAAGAATTACTCAAAAATAAAAATTATAACTGAAAGCGAAAAAATTACTCGAATATTAGAAAACAACTAGAAAGTGAAGAAAGTAACTATAAACTGGTTAAAGAAATAGAAAATTAAAAGAATTACCGTAAAACAGGGTAATTTCGCTCAAATTTTCATGTTTTTTTTAAAAAAGTATACGAAAAAGTTAATAATAAATTTTGGTACTGAAAATATATAATCTCTGACTCTTCCTCTTTAATTTCACAAAATAAAACAATTACTATATATTACGTAAACCTATTTAATATACCTTTTTATTGTGAGCGAAATTACACCTCAATGTGGGGTAATTTCGCTCAACTTTATTGACTTTAATTTTTAACAACAAAAATATGTTAGTTTACATGCTATAATCACTTCATAAAATCATTATAAATAAAATAATGTTATTTAATTAATATTTACAGTCATCAGAATAAATATTTAACCACGTTTTGTGTTTTATAATTTCGTAAAATTTTTGAATTTTGTCATGAGAAATAACCTTAGATACTTGATAAACAATTGAATGATACATTGTATTCATGAACGAAATTACCCAACAAATATGAAATATTTTTTTTAAATTGGCTTTTTTCAAAATCTATTCAACTTTTCAGTAATTTTATTTTTTCTAAATCATGTCAGGGATATAGGAAATAAGATTATTAGATGATTTTAACATAAAATATTTTAAATATAGGTTTCACAAGCAACTTTTACACACTACTTGTTCAATGAGCAAAATAGACATCTTTAAATAAATATTATTTTTATTAAAACTTGACTATAATTCTACTTTAAAATACCCTTGAGACACAGTTTGATACTTTTCTTAACATTAGCAATTGCAAATTTTATATTTTTCTTCCTAGAAATAACAATAAATAATTTTTGAAAAAAAAAGTTTCCAATGAGCGAAGTTAGCCTGTTTTACGGTACTCTAAAATACAGAAAAATCATTAGAATGTAAAAAAATAACTAGGAATGTAGATAAATAACTAGAAAAAAAATAAAAATATTTTAAAAATGAGAAAAAATATGAATCTTTATTTTTAAATGGGAATTTCTAGATAGTAGAAAAGTTAATCTAAAATTGATCTTAAAAATAAAGAAAACTTACTTGAAAGATAAGAAAAATTAATAGAAAGCAAACAAAATACTTAAAAATTTAAGAGCTCTGACTAGAGACTTTTTTAAAACTTTCTATTAGTGAAAAAATAACTAAAGGGTGAAAAAATTTCTAGAAAATTACAAAATAACTAAAAAATGATGGAAAAGACTATAAATTTATGAAAAAAAAAAAAACAGAAACCAGAAACAATGAATTACTAAATAAAAAAAAATAAAATTTGTGATCAGTGAATAAATATCTGAAGATAAATAACTAGAATTGAACGAAAAACATGTAAAAATTTAAGAAAAATAACGAAAAAAGGAAAGAAGTTATTAGAAGTTTTAAAAGCATGTAAAAATTAAAATAATGTACAAAACAATTAAAAAATAAAAAAAGTCAACAGAAAGTTTCAAAATTAAAGAAGGATTAAACAATAAGGAAAAATTACTAGGAAGGGGAAATATACTTAATTTGGGAGATAAAACGAACCAAATTTTAAACTATTATTAGAAAGTCAAAAAATAGTTATAAATGATAATTAAAAAGTGAAAAATTACTAGAAAGTTATAAAATAACTATCCCAAATATCATGTAATGTTGAGGCAACATTGTTGTGTAATTAATTATCATTATCTGTCTCAATTAATACGAAACCTTTTTAAGACAGCTTTTGCTTTTACTTTAAACTGTGCAAAAAAAAATAAAAATTTCAAATTCGCATAAGGACATGAAGTATAATTAATCAATTTAAAAAGGTAAGTTTGTAATTATTGTAAATTCATCTTGATTAAGATAGTATTTTTGTACAGAACAAAAATAAAACAAAAAATAAAACAAACAAACAAAAATATTCAGCTTGCTGAATTTAAGAAAAAGTAATTAGAAAATTTTAAAAATAACTTTAAAACAAAAAAAACTTTGGAAAGTGAATAAATGACTAGAAATTTTAAAAAAGGTTTTGAAAACATAACATTGACTAGAAAAAGAAGAATTACAAAATTGTGGAAGTGGATTATAAATTAAAGAAGTTTTTAAACATATATTTTTGGAATAATATTTATAATATATTTATAGTATTTCTGTTAATAAGTAGAAACTCTTTGCTTTACAAAATTTAATTCTGCCGGCTTTGATTTCAAAATGGCGATTGAAGTGAAAAGTTTTGATTGTGTTGGTTAGTCTAAGGAACAACATTTTTAAAATCAAATAAAAAGGTTGAAAATTCCTATACTTGAGGCTTATTGGGGCTGCTAATTTCAATTATTAAGCCTGATTTTCAAAATTCAAAATGTCGAATCCAATATGGAGGAGTAAAAATAATTAAGTATTTTCATAATTTTTATTTACTTCAAAACGTTACTCTAAATAATTTTGAGTTGTTATAATCATTATATCATTTATTAACAATATTAATAAATAATTTTGTATAAATTATGTCAAGAAATAATATTACGTATTGAAACAAATAGAATTGATTTGAACTTGTATTTTAAAATACTATAAAATTGAAATATATTTTGTTACAAAATGTTTCTTTTTAACAAATTTAATCAATATTACGGACTTTAATGAAAAACAAATTGTCTTAAGTTTAAAAAACACCAGTATTTCCAATCTATTAATTTCAATGACCTTTTTGTCCACCCATTCTTTTTTCCACTTATCTTTTTTCCACTTATTTTTTTCCATTCACTCTTATTTCCACTCTTTCCACTTTAATATTTTCAATAAACATTCGAAGTCGACTGAAGCCAACTTTAATTTGTATATATTCAAACTCTTTTAGTATCATTATTATTCTTTTGAAAAATTCTAAATTTCAAGTAAAGTGGTTATAGAACTTATATTAAAAGTAACAAAAAACCCTTATTTACATATCAATGGACTATCTATTTCTATCCCTCTTTTTAGTCTTTAGATATAAAAATAATTTACTTTTTCCTGTTATTAAGAATAATTTATTCTATGGAATTTAGTTTATAAACAAATAATATGAAATTTAGATATTAAATTTTTAAATTAAAATTTAAAACTAAAATAACTAATTTTTAAATCTTCCAATTAAAAATATCTACAAATTAGTTGAATCTTAGTATTATTATTTTAGGCTCTTATAAGTATTTTAAATGCTTGGTATATTTAAAATATAATTTTTATAATTAATAAAATTTATTATTAAACTTATATTTGTTTATCATTTATAAAGAATTAATAAAAATTATTAATTTCAATATCAAGCATTTAAAATACATATAATAATCTAGAATTAATTATATTCTAAGATATGCCTAAAATGTTGATATTTTTAATTAAAAGAATAAAAAATGTGTTAGTTTTTTTAAAATCTTAAATGTGTTCTATGATGTTAAAATACCCGCTTATTTTGGACCCTGTTATATCAGAAACTCGCTTACATCGAATTAATATATCGGATCTTGGAAGTTTTCTTGTAAAGTTCAGATAAAATTTAAAATCAGTTTTTTTAAAATCAGTCATTCAATAAATATAAAAAAATTGTTTAAACAAGTAAAAAATAAATAAAAAATTTTATAATTTATAAGTAACTTTTTATATAAAAAAAATATTATTTAGTAATTAAAATATTTTTTCAGAATAAATATCAAATAACTCTATAAAAAACAAACATTAAAATGTTTTAAAAAAACCTTAGGATGACCACTTGACCGGGAAACTGGAAAAACCGGGAATTAAAAAATTGACCGGGAAATTCATCGTAGATTTAAAACTTTTGAGAAATTTTATCGAAAATCAATTTTTTTTCATATATCACAAATCTCTAATTATAATAATAAAATAATAATCTGTAAGTTCTTTCATTACTTTATTTATTTATTTTTGACTATATTCACATAATTATGAAGTTTAACCAATAGATATTTTTTGTTTTAAATCAGATACTTTCTAAAAAATGCATTTAAATTGATTAAAATTTAAATTTAGTATAACTATTAGTTCAAATAATTTTAATTTTATTAATTAAAAAATCTATAATTTTTTCTATAATTTTCAACAGTTTTCAATATAGAATTATTCTCTTTGAATTTTATAATTATTCCTAAATTTTTTAAAATTATTTTGTTCTGTTGTCGATTATTTCATTTTTTCGATTATCATTAATTTTCTTTAATTTTAATTACATTGTTCAATTATTTTCTTTAATTTTTAATTTCATTCTTCAATTTTCAATTATTAATATTATTATTAATTGTTCAATTATTTTATTTAATTTTTGTTTCACTTCTTCAATTCTTAAGTATATTCCATAAATTTAAATTCAATTTTCCAATTTTTATTTGCTTTCTGTAATTTTTAATTATTTTTTAACTTTCAATCAATTGTTAAATGTGTAATTATTTCCAACAATTATTCCTAGAATTTTCTGAATTTTTCTATTTGCAATTATTTTCTTTAAATTTAAATTTTCTTCTTTATTTTTTTTATTTACTTTTTTTTCAGTTGTCTATTAATCTAGTAATTTTTCGAATTTTGTTTTAAATTGACAATTATTTTCGTCTTTTTTCACATGTTTTTTTTTACTTTTAAATTATTCTCGTCATCTTTCAACTATTTTCTTCAATTCTTAATTATATCCTACAATTTTTTCTTCAGTTTTCAATTATTATCTTAAAATTTCATAAAAAACCTTTGATTTTTTAAATTATTTTGTTAGGTTGTGTATTAATCTAGACATTTTTTTTAAATTTTGTGTTCAATTGAAAATTATTTTCGTTATTTAATTTATTTCAAGTATTTCTTTTAATTATTAATTATTTTCCCCAATTTTCAATTATTAATTATTTCCTACAATTTTTTCTTCAGTTTTCAATTATTATCTTAAAAATTTTATAAAAATCCTTTGATTTTTTAAATTATTTTGTTAGGTTGTGTATTAATCTAGACATTTTTTTTAATTTTGTGTTCAATTGAAAATTATTTTCGTTATTTAATTTATTTCAAGTATTTCTTTTAATTATTAATTATTTTCCCCAATTTTCAATTATTTTCTACAATTTTTTCAATGTTTAATTATTGTTTTAAAATTTTATAGTTATTCTTTAATTTTTTTTAGATATTTTGTTCTGTTGTCGAATATTCTCGACAGATTTAAAATTTTTCTTTCGATTGTGAATTATTTTTCTCAATTCTAAATTATTTTCTTTATTATTTAATTATTTTAGTCAGTTTGTAAACCTTTTTTACAATTATCAATTATTTTATTGAAATTTCAATACAATTCTTCAATTTTCATTTATTTTCTACAATTTTATCCATAATTTTCATCAGTTTCTAATTGACAATTTATTATTCTCCTTCAATTTTACTCATTAATTTAAAAAAAAAATTTCTAATCCTGATTATTCTCACCATTTTTCGATTTTTTTTCAATTGTGATTTTATTTTTTATTATAAGTTATTTTCCTGTCCTCTTATTTAATTAATTAATTTTCAATTTATTTTTTCAATTTTTAATTATTTTCTTTTTCTTTTTTAATTTTAAATTATTCTCGTCATCTTTCAACTGTTTCCTTCAATTATTAATTATTTCCTACAATTTGTTCTTCAGTTTTCAATTATTATCTTAAAATTTTATAAAAATCCTTTGATTTTTTAAATTATTTTGTTAGGTTGTGTATTAATCTAGCTATTTTTTTTATTTTTGTTTTTAATTGTTAATTATTTTTGTTATTTTGTAAGTTTTGTTTCCAATTATCAATTATTCCTTCAAATTTTAATTCAATTCTTAAATTTTCAATTTATTTGTTCAATGCTTTATTATGTTCTTCAATTTCAATTTTTTTTTTCGGTTTTCAATCCAGTTGTTCAATTTTCAATTAATTCCAACAGTTATTCCTATAATTTTTCAACTATTTTCTTTAAATTCAAGTAATACAATGAACAATTTTTGGTTATAGTGTTTTCCCGGATGTATAAGATTCCCGCCTATATCGGATATTTTTCCCGGTCCCTTCAAATCCAATATATGTATATTTTACTGTAATTAGAAAATTTTTATTGCCTTTACACCTAAAAATGAAAAATCCTAAAATAATGGAGCCAGTATCATTTTGACACAAAACTTATTTTGAAGATTGTTATTTTGTACAACTGCTAAATGTTATTTTGTACAATTTTAAAAAATGAATTTGTTATTTTGTACAATTATTAAAAAAATAGATTTATTGTATTCCCAAATCTTTTTATCTTTTTTTAAACAATTGTACAAAATATCGAAATCATTTTTTAAAATTGTACAAAATAACATTTAGCAGTTGTACAAAATAACATTCTCATTCTGTATAATATAACAATCTTTAAAATAAGTTTTGTGTCAAAATGATGCTGGCTCAAATAATATAATAGTTTAATTGGCATTTTAATATTTATTGTACATAAACTTGATTTTAATTATTTTTAACGAAACTTTGAGTTAGCATTATATTATTCTGAAGATTGAATAGAAGTCATATTACACGGACCACGAAATAGCTTCATATTGAACTGAGCTTCAAATTAGAATTATATATTTTGGACAATTGAATAAGCATTTTATCAACGGGAGGCGTCGGTCTGAGATAGTATAAATTACTAGAAGAAAAAATGATAGCTTCAGACAACAATTTTTATTTATTCACATGTTCATGTCGTCAAAGTTTCGAAGTCTAAATGACTCCTTCTTCAAGACAAATTAACAATTTCATTTTTTAGATGATTGTTTATTTAAGGCCTAAATTGTCCTAAAATTGTGTTAAAAGTTCAGGTTCATGAAATGATTAGAATACGATAAGTTCATTAAATATAAGTAACATTTATTCTAAAATCAAATCATTTTAAGAGTCGACAACTTTACAAAGACAAGTACAAAAATTACAAGAGACTTTTATTTAAGGTTCGCATCTCGAAGCCGACTGACCCTTGCCTCCGGTTCGGTAACCTGGATCTTCTGAATTTACAGTGTTGCCTTAAAAATTTGTAGAAAATTAGTGACAACGTCGCATAAACATTTTTCCTAAAATTTCTGATATTAAGAATCGGGTTGTTCAAGGATTATCC